>APFE030441272.1:141622-158250 GCA_000404065.3 Pinus taeda | reverse complement strand
AAGCTTCAAAGGCAGTTTTACATGTTGTAAGGTGACGACTCACCTCCTTATTTACAGACGCTGTTATTAATGCATACGTTTTGCTGTTCTTGTTTTCCCAGATGGCAAGCTCTTTGTCTGATGTAGGCTTTTCTGGGTCACTGTCTCCTTCTCCGACACACACTCCTTTCCACAGCTCATTGCAAATGAGGATGTGTTGTACCATCCGGGACCAGTCAGGATAGTTCTCCTTGCCAGTGAGAACTATTCCTATCATAGAGATGATTGAATGCATTCTGTAAAAGGTTACTTCTGCTGATATAAAAAACTTTTGCTGATATATACTTTTGATGAAAAAAAAATCTCTTAAAAAAACTTCCGCTGCTTTTAAAAAATTGATTTTGCTATGGAGAAAAAATCATTAAATTCTGCTACATATATCTCCACATATATATCTCTGCAAAAATCAGTATATATAATAGCAATATTCAAAGTGCTACATGTATCACTGCAAAAGAGCACTTCACTGTAATATATAACCCCAATATTCAAAGTTCTGCTACTGGAAAAGAGCGCTTCACTGTAATATATTGTTGTCAGAGATATATACAGTAGTCATGAATGCAAATAAAATGAAACCATCAATCTTCTTAACCAATACAATCACTGTATTATGCGTTTTACAAATGGGCATCCTTCTTTCAACAATCTTCACACCATCAATCCTCTTAACCAATACAATCACTGTATTATGCGTTTTACAAATGGACGTCTTTCTTTCAACAATCTTCAAACCATCGATTTCAAAGAATGTTTTATTACACCATCGATTTTAAAAAAACTGTTTTTCATCACAATCGATTTAAAAAAAAAAAAAACTGTTTACATCACCATCGAATTTTTTTATTTTTTTTTAATTAAAAAACTGTTTTATATCACCAGCACCACAGCGTTGGCAACTCCACAATGGAAAATGCACCAGCACCACACCGTTGGAAACTCCACAATGGCAAACGCACCAGCAAATGTTTGAATGAGAATGGTCCGCAGTTCGCACCACACTGTTGATAAACGCACCACACCAGCAAACGCACCAGTGAATGTTTGAATGAGAATGGTCAGCAGTTCACACCACACCATTGATAAACACACCACACCAGCAAACGCACCAGCGAATGGTCTGCAGTTCTTGTTAAATGTGAATGGCACCAGCCGGGAAACAGATCGAACTACTCACGCAGGATCCAAACATTCAATTTAAACAGCGACTAGACTATATGTTTAATACAGGCAGCGGGCAGGTTCCAAGTGTTCATTCAAATGTCAGTTTTCGCAGAAGAGGGGAGAGCGAGCCAAATATTTAATACAGGCAGCGGGAAAAGATCCTTCATAACAGCCATACGTTACCTAATTCAAGGTGTTTCAATGCTTTGAAATTCCAGGCTTTTGCAGGCAACGGTAGTCTCCAGACAGCGGCAGTCTTCAGCTATTTCAAGGATGTCAGAGACTGAGCAGCTCTCAGACAGGAGTTACAACTATTTCTGGAACTTGGCTCTGATACCATGTCAGGCCAGGGTAACTCCAGAATGAATGAGCGAGAGAAAACTGATTGATGTTATTCATTAGGTAACATACATTTATATACATAAATATGACGGATCAGTTCATCTTATGGATGGCTGTCCAGTTCACCCATCCGTTTCGGATTAGGTGTCAACACAATCCAGCTCCTTATCACCTCCATCGTCACACACGGGTTCAATGTAGTGCTCTCGTTCAGTTGGATCCAACGAAACTACTACGCATAGGGACTTTTTCTCTAATATAATCTTCTGCATTTTTAGGTTGATGACTAAATTCATATCTATGACCCTATCTATCCCTAGCAACATAGGGTAAGGGTTACTATCATCTACAATCTCTACTACCTTGAAGTCTGTCTGTGTGCTCGCACCTTCGATATCCACTGTTACCCCTTGCAGTCTTCCCATGGGAAAGGGATTTTGTTGGTTCGCCATCCACAATTGAATAGGAGACCACTATAATGCAAGCATTCTCATGCATTCCCATGTCTATTTCGGTAACACATTTGCATCTGAACCCAAGTCTAAGATTACTTGATCCATTTCATACTCACCAATCTACACTGTCAATCTCATTTCCTTCTCGATGTGCAGTGCATGCTTTCCCAATTTCGAGACTACGCGTGGTTCCCCTGACCCTGTGCACCTAGCAATTAGCTCTTGTAGTCCTTTGACCGCCTTATTTTCATGTAATAGCTTTATGCATTTCTCTAAAAAGGTAGTTAGCATATAAGGATCTAGTCCTGTCTCTTCGTGATCCTTACTACTTGAAGTAGAGGTATCCACGAAGCTCTTCTTAGCTTCCATAAACGTTTCCTTTGTGCGTTCCAAGTCAAACTTAGGTTCCTTTGTAGGAGCCTTGCATACCCAGGTATCTTCCTCAGGCTGCTTCCCCTTATATTCCCCCATGGTTGCACCACTTCTAAGCATCATGTTCATGTTGGGGCCTTCTTCGTGTGGTTTGGATCTCATCATTTGGATATTTTGCATCGGAGTAGGCTGTAGCACCCCTTTTTTGCACATTTGCGATCTGCGTTAGACAATCTACCATTTCATGATCAAACTGCTCACAGTATGGGCAAGATATTCTCGTTGGGTCAGTACAATCATGAGCGTAGTGCTTGGGTCCTCTACAATTGTAACAGATTAGCTGCCCGTGGCCCCTTTTGGGCCCCATTCCTCCTCATCCTTGACCTCGCCCTTGAAATCCACCTCGTGCTATGACTGCGGCTAGATCAATGCTTCACGTTTCTATCTGCGTTAGATAAGTTTGGGTCCTATCCATTATTAGCTCATAGCTCTGACATGTTCACTCATCGTGGCCCACTGATCTACATAAATTACAATACAATTGATGTGGAGTCTGGGTACACTTCTACAACAGGTGATAGTTGTCTGTCACGTGCTTTCCTCCCACCTAACAAATCACACACGAGAGCATGGGTGTCACACTCAGCCCTGCTTGTGCCTCCGGTCTCAATGGAATCGGTCACCGTCCCACCAAATAGTTTGCAAATACTGGACAGTGATCCTTATCATGACCCTGGACTTTACATTTTATACACCACACCTCTTCGCATGCCTCTAGCTGAGGCACTCTATCCTGCTTCAAACTTTGCATCTCCAAGCATAGGTTTTGTAGTTGCACATGGATTTGTTGGACTCCCAACCCCAGACCTTGTATTGGTGTTTCATGCAACCTCATCACCATTTCTAATGCTTCTACCTAGGTTGAGAGCTTCTATTGTGACAGTGCCATCCTCAGGTGTGGTGTCAAAGATGCCACAAACCATGCGTGGTGCTGCGCATCTGTTAGTGTCATATTAGCCTCATGGATCATAATTTTTAGCCTCTAATCTAGATCCTAGTGGGTTTCACCTACAAGCATCACGATCTCCTTAAATGCAATGATTGACCGCATCTCTGATTTTGGTGGGCTAAATTCTTTGTTCAACACAATCTGGATCTCTGCTATTCCTGTGTTTAGGTGATCATTCGAGTGCTTGATATACCATGTTAGCGTGCGATCCTCTAAGGCACTTACCAATGTGGCCTTCTTATTTTTATCATTCGTAACCCCATGTGCTTCCCACGCTTCTCTTACTACGAACCAAAATTGATCTAGATCATCATTTCCTACTCCTCTAAATATGGGTAGCATGATCGCGCTTTCCATGCTAAACTGCTGGTGTGGTGGAGGTGGTACAGGCGAAGATGGAGGTGAAGGAGGTGACGTGAGTGGTGGCCTTAGCAGGGATGATGACTGCGGAATGCGTTTCCTTATCAAACTAGCCACACTCCTCAAAGAAACACAAGCACGCTCTTCCTCGCTTGCTCACGAAGATGAAATTAAAGGACTATTTCCTAACCCTTTGATACCTATGTATACCTTTCTACTCCACGTCGATCCACTCGTTAATGTATTTACATCACCCATTTCTCACATAACAACATCTTAATCTAGGTATTCAAAGATTTGATGTACTTACCTCGCAGTCCCTTGAGAAAACATATTTCTGCTTCACTGTCACTGATAGTCATGTCTATCGCAAATTTAGTGATAGACTGTCCTATTATCTGATCTAGCCAATGGTCTACATCCCACGCGATCTTATCTTCAGATGCCTCTAGCCTGTGCACTAACTTTGGAGTCCACACTATCAGATGATTGAGTTTGTACCTTCCCTAGCTATCTGCTAGCCTCGCGATCCAATCGTACAACTCTAAAGAGAAGGTCACGAATAAGATCTCGTGGATTTCCGTATATATGAAATGATCCAACCACCTCTTCTCAGATATCTGCGGGGTTTTGTTTTCGTGTATTACGAACTCGTGAAGCTTCTAATCCACCCAATATTCAATTTATTTCTTTGTAGGGTTCTAGTGTTCCGACATCAGACATCCCTTAGGTAGACCCCGGTCCCGGCAACAAAACCATTTGTTGGCTTATGGTGGCCTGACCCAAGTTTAGAAATGTTTTAGCCAAACAAATCCCGAAACTACTAGCTCTTTTGGCAATAGTACGTGAAGCGCGGACTGAGGTCTTACCCAAGGTAGTATGGGAGGGTGCTGGAACTAGGTTTCCGCACCCTAGAGATATCTTAATGAGGTCTAGAAAGTTCACAAACTGATCCTACTTGTTGCGCTACTTCTGCGTAGCCGTCTGTTCAGAGTAACTACCTTCACGCAACTTGGAAGATGAGCGCAAATGAAATTCACGTTTTATGTGCTTAATATTATTATATATCTTGAATTAACTTAAGAAGGCACAATACTTTGAGTTACCATTTAACATAAACAAACATGCGCGTAATCATAAATTGTAAACAGATGCATAAACTGGAATGTAGAAACAGATACACAATATTCCAAAACCAACTTATCTTTATTAATGCCTTTTCCTAGTTACAATCCACTTCTTTCCCTGCGCACACAACTGTAGGGGTCCGTGCACACAGTTGCAGACTCTACTAGGCCTCCACACACATAGCTACGGAGCCTCTATCTCCTACTACAACCCAAAACTCGGGCTTACAAACTCAGATCAAATACTGCATTTAAAAACCCATATTACATTTTAACATCACAAAAAGTTGCCTTCTACACTTAGAGCCTCGCTCTTATTCATACATTCCCATTGTCTGCAAACCATGGTTAGGCCGCCATATTCTAGATTAAATTACAATATTTTAGGGTAGACTGCCCTTACACTTGATGCATTACAATTCGTGCTCTGCGCAGTTCTCAGAGCCTTTACAATACCAATACCTAAAATTGTGGGCTCTCAGCCCTAAAATCATTACGCGGGGGATCCATTGCTCAACAAGTGTGTACAAATAATTGATATCCGATGATGTAATGTCGTAATTTATTTATGGCATGCATGGCTACTAAGAACTCCTTCTCGGTCACTGTGTAGTTGAGATCAGTTGGAGTTAGGTTTTTACTTATGTAGTAAATAGCATAAGGTTTCTTATCCTCCAGCTGGCCTAGAACAACACTGATAGTGATATTTGATGCATCTGTAGCTATGTGAAACGATAGTTACCAATTAGGTCCTCGCAAGACCGGGGCTACTGATGCATAACATTTCAACTTTAAGAAGGCATGTTGACACGTCCCTGTCCACAACAAATCAACATCCTTCATGAGCAAGGAAATTTTAGGATTACCTCTATTTTTGTAGGGTCTACCTTAATTCCATCAGCGGAAATGTAATGTCCAAGCACTATCCCTTCAGTCATCATCATGAGACACTTCTCAGTGCTCAAGGAAATATTGGTCTGTACACATCATTCTAACACTTTTTCCATATTTACTAATGCTGCTTCAAAAGCATCTCCATAAGGTGTGAACTCATCCATGAATATTTCCAGACAGTCATTCAATAAGTCAGAAAAATTTCGGAGAAACATCCTTTGAAAGGTTAATGGTGCATTATAGAGCCCAAAGGTATCACTCAGTATGTGTGGGTTCCCCAAGGATAAGTAAAGGTTGTTTTATCTTGGTCTTCTGGGGTGATCTGTATCTGATTGTAGCCACTGAATCCATCCAAAACTGAAAAGAATTTCTTTCTAGATAGAGTATCAAGGAGCTAACCTATAGATGGTAATGGAAAATGGTACTTTTGAGTGGCCTTGTTGAGTTCTCTAGAATCAACACAAAACCTCCACTTTCCATTCTTTTTAGGAACAATGACAAGTGGTGACACCCACTGATTGTCAAATATTGGATAAATAAAGTTAGCACTCAAGATTTTCTGTAGTTCCTCTTTCAGCACTTCCTTTAGTGTAAGGTTCATGTGGCTTTGTGGCTATCTGACTAGTTTGCAGCCATCCTTCAAATAAATATGGTGAGTGGATACATTAGGGTGGATCCCTTTTATATCTGTATAATCCCATGCAAATGCCTTTTTATACTTCTGCAATAGTTGTAACAGTCGTTAAGTATGTTCAACAGCCAAATTGGGGTTAACATTAAAAACCTTTCCGGCCTTAATCTCAATTGGACTGCTAGCAATATTGAGATTTGTCCTCATTTGTTCAAAATCTATGTCCTCTACCTCTTCCTCCTCATTTGCATTTTTAACAGAAGCAACAGACAGTTAATTACTACAAAACTATTAATAACATCATATTCTATTTCATCTCTAAAATACTGGGCTTTCCCCAGAGTGAGGAGTGGTAGGGAAAGATCTGACTTATGCTCAAACTCATCCCACCAAGGGTTGTACACATCCACATTTGGTTTTAGGGGATAAAGATTAAGGTTTTGGGTTGCCTAGCCATTCGAGATCACCATGGATTCTGTCCTACAGCCTATAAATGCATTCACAGTGGCTAGACAAGGTCTCCCTAGGATCAATGGATGCCCCCCCAAATTGGATTTGGGTTGTCAGGACCTATTTGCCAATTCCAGCAGTGGGAGTGTGTCTAAGTCCTCGTGGCCTGAGAGCAATGAAAAGATCTTTTGTCATTACATTAATTGCAGCCCCAAGATCAATCAATGTATTAGCTATGGGTTGATAATTAATGTAAACAGTGATTGTAGGATTGCCTGGATCATTCTACTTAGTAAGGAGAGGTTGAGAAAACATTAATTTAGATAACTTTCCCATCACATGTATGGTGGCAGGGTCTTTAGGCTTTCTTCCAAGCCTCTTGATGCACAAACCTCTCATTGTCTTGGCATAGATGGGTACTTCTTTAAGGGCTTGTAGCAAAGGGATTTGTACATAGAGATTTTGCAACTCCCTAAGTAAATCAAATTTAGGTTTGGAAGTCATCCTAGGTTCAGCCATTCTCTGAGGATATGGGGGCTCCTATGTAACAACAGTTGAATCTATTGTTACAAGTGTATCAACCTTCCCTGAATTAGTTGTCATAGATGTAACAGTTCTTCATGGGTCAACTATTACAGAGGTAACAACTTCCTCTATATCAACTGTTGTAGACAAAGTAGTTGTCTCAGAGCCTTGACTTCTCCAATGGATGGTTCATAGTCTTCCTCCGTAATGATAGGGGAGTGACTAGGGTTAATTTCCATGCCCGATCGTAATTGTATTTCATTAAACTCCACGGGGGTAATAAGGTAGGTTAGGACGGTTGTAGGAGCCTCTATGCCATGAGCTAATTTATTTTTTGGGTTTGTGTTAGGTTGCACATGTGATGGAGGAGTAGAAGCTTGGAAAGAAGGTAACTGCAACTAATGTTGTATGGGTGGTGTAGTCTGAGCTGAATTATGCACATTTCCTCTCCAGTTTTTGTTCCACAGGTATGGTTGGGATTGAGGATATTGGAAAGGAGGAGATGGAGACCATTGGTTCCAGGGTGAAGGGAACTAAGCTGAAGGAGGGGCAGAATATTGCCATGCATATGGTTGATTATTATATACATTGTTCCACAAATTGAAAGAGGAAACGTCTTGAGACATATCTGGAGGTCGCAGTTGCCATGGCCTCTGTGGTGGAATGAAGTAAGAGGACTGCACCTCTTCACTTGATTCACTAAGTACTGCATTTAGTCTAGGAAGCTCTAGACACTTCTCTGTCAAATGTTCCAGCTCACAGATGTTGCAGAGGCTGAGGTTGTTCAGTTCGCATTCCCTATAAGGATGTTTCTTTTGACAAGTCAGGCATAACACGGCCAAGGGTGTATCAACTTCTATTTTTGTCTTTTTGATTTGTGATGTTGTTATCTGGGCTGAGAGATTACTAAGGATATTGGTCTTAAAATTTTCAAATAAATTTCCAATCTCCACTCTGGTTACTCCTCCACCTGTAGATTTTTGTATGCAAATGGAGGCATCTTGAATTGTACTTCTTCCTCTTAATGATCCTCGAGAGCATTGTAAATAGAGCTTTATAATTTCAGCGAATGGCTCTTGTGATATATCCCTCTTTCCTAATAGTTTTAGGGTGTCAAGGGAGTCATCCCTCATTCCTCTAATGAATATAGCCTTCAAGATTTCCAGGTCTAAATCACTATGTTTAGACCTCTACAAATTGAATTGGAACCATTCCACATAATATTCTAGGCTTTCTTCCTCCTTCTGTGTCATTCTAAATATCTATTCCCTTAAGTCCCTGCTCCTACAATAGTCTTGGTACTTTGAAAATAACGTCTCCTTCATAGCATTCCATGTTGAAATGGAAGCGGGACCTAATCCCATGAACCATCTCAAGGTTGCTCATTTTAAGGTAGCAGGGAATAGCTTTAACTTCTGAGCATCTGTTGTATAATCATAACTTCTGCAAAAGACATCAAACTCAAATAAAAATGTATCTGGATCTTCCATAGTCATCCCCTGAAAGGATGGTAAGGATGATAGAGGAATATTCTTTATAGGAGCTTCACCCCTAAGATTCCCAATTGGGAACTCAAAGGTGGTGGTAGTGGTGTCTATTTTAGCATTTTTATCATTGTTGTCCCACATGATTAATTCTTCTAACACTTTCTGTAGCAGACGTTCTTCCAGCTATGTTGTGATGGCCTTGCAGATGTAATTAATGCCTCAGATACTCCTGGGGTTGGTTGTTTCACTGCACTACCTGTATTCGAATATTGATAAGTCACTAAGTGATTCTCCATCTCGAGTGTTCGATGTTCCTCCTAAGCTTCCCCTTGGCCCTCGGTCCTCAAATTATGGCTACTAACTTCCCCTTCCTGCTCATAAATCAAATCCTTGAACTTGAATGTATGAGTGCCGGCCTTAGAATGATATGGTCTCGAGATAGAGGGATTGGAGGCTTATTCTTTCGCTATGGAAGTAACGACCTTCTATGGCCCTGTTTTCCTTGCATTCCATTGAGAATTAGACTATTCTTTTTCTACCTTGGAGATTAATTCCTTGATAAATGTCTTCCTTCCTAAATCTTCGCCCTTTGTTTCCTTTTTACGACCCAACGTTCCTATGACTTATTAGAGTGGGGGTGATTTTAGTATCTTTGTAAGTCCTTAAAAGTGCACACATGGACCCTATGTGTATCAAATCAAACTCTAAGTATCTTAGCCTTCGATAGTGGTGATACAACCCAATTATGATAGAGTGATGCACAAGTTCTTACCTCTCATCCTACTGCCCAGCAACTGAAGAGCTAAAGACACACTAATCAAAGAATGAAAATTTCCTAAGTGTCCTAGTGATCACAATGGTGAGCCCACCCAGGTATGTTAGAGCGATGCGCGGTTTCTTACCTCTCGTCTTACAAACCAACAACTGTGGACTGGGAGGGAGCACTCTATATTAAACAAACAACTTGCCATCCCCAAAAACAGTGCTAAAATGGAGTGTTGTTTTAATCAACCTTAATTGACCCAGACTACAACATTAATTGTCAACCTAGGGTAGGTCTTGTTGTTTTAATGGAGTTCGTACTGTTTCTACTGATACACTTCAAACAAGCATAAGAAAGTGCAGAAAAACTATAAAAGATGTTGCTAATCTAAATTGATCTGTCAAAACATGCATGCAGATATAAAAACACTCCACATAACTAAATCACAACTTGTAGCTATTGAAGTAAAGGCACACCACACCAGAACTAACATCTATTCTAGCTGGTTACTATTCTTCTGTTGATTAACTCTGTGTAACAACGTAAAATAAGTAGAAACAATAGCAAATGAAATCCACGATTTGTACAAAAACAACAAGAAACCATAAATCAATGAATTAAACAGGAATGTATACTACCTAAATTGTTGCAATTCGTACCAAAGAGGAGGGCCCTTCCTCCTGAGCAGGGCGTAGGAAGAACACAAAAAGTGATTAACGAATCACTTGGAAAGAAATAATAGCATAACCATGCAAATTGATATTAAAATAAATTCAAAAATTATAGAAACAGAGTAATGGTACTCCTCTATATGCCTTCTTTGATACATAAAAAGTCGAGTCTTTTATAAATATTACATCCCAAAAATTAGAAAACAGATCAGTCATGAGAATCTTTGATTCTCTTGCTGATCCAAAAATAAAGAAGTTGCAACCTACTACTAAATAAATATACATTAGTTGCAACTGCTTGAGTCTTGTTGCCTCAAAAATAAACAATCCTACTGCCAACAACTGTTATGTATTGAGCAAATGATGGTTCGGGATGACGTGGCATAACTGATGACAACATTGTTGGTGTACCAGTGGATCCACACAAGATGTAAAAACACCCGATGTGTAACAACAACCTATAACAACACCTATTTGTAGTAGTAATCTGGAATAGTAGCCACCTATAATAGCACCGAATATGTAGCAGCGATATGTAACAACACTCAGGGTGTAATAGTGAACTGTTCTACCCTTTCCTACAATTAACTCCTACTGCCTATCTACTTCTGCAAGCCAACACATAAAAAAGATAAACTTCCCAAGATGCTAATTCAATGCTCATCTAGTTAGCCACTATTGGCTTGTATGGGCCTTCCTGACCCAGGTTCAGAGGTGATTTAGCTAAGAAAATCCCAATACTATTGGCCCTTTTGGCAAGAGTCCGCAAAGCACAGACTGAGGTATCACCTGAAGTAGTATGGGACGGTGCTAGAACCAGGTTTTCACAGCCTGGGGATGTCTGATGAGCTTTTGGAAGTCCACAATTTGACCCTGCGTGCACATTGCTACGCAAACCTATTAGTCCCTCGCAACCTGTGATGCTACCTTCACGCAGCGCCACTTGGGGCGTGATCCATATTATACCCAAGTTCCTTTCTATTTAACCTGTTATTACCCGATTACTTAACCTATCTGTGTAAGACTAGTGATAGTTAACAGTATATCCAACAATCATATAAGTGCACGCGATAAACAAAAAAATATAAATGGAGAGAAGGCAATACATAAGCAGATGCATCAAATTTTGAATGAACTTCTCTTTATTATTCTTCATTCAAGGTTATAGACTCAACACTACCCTAAGCAATCAGCTACAGGGGTCCACACACTCAACTGTGGATCTACTAGGCCTCTGCACACTCAAGTATAACACCTCTTCCTACTACTACGACCTAATACACTTAGACTCTTACTCTATGCTCTATCTTCGCTCCTTCGTTGCTTCACTTCCCTCTTTACAACTTAGAGCCTCGCTCTATTTATATAATCCCATGGTCCATGGACCATGGGTAGGCCGACATGACATTACATTACATTACAACACTTAGGGTGAACAACCCTATGATTCAACGTATACTTCGCGCTTCACACCCACAATTCGCAGTGTTTTAGAATACATTTGACCAAAAGTTGGGATTTGAGCCCAAAAACATGTTATGGGGGGTTTCCATGCCCAACAGAGACCCAACACAATCATTGTGACCCATCCCCAAGTCACTCTATTGGTGCGGGGCCCCTCTAGCTGGTCTCGTATTGCTCGAAGGTCCACAATGCATTGTTCTGCGGTTTGCTGGAACTACTGCATGCACTCTTCCAATGCTTCTTTGTGAGGATTGAATCACTACCTTAGCGCATAGAGCCCCTACATCTTTGCAAGCTTGCTCTTGATATCTGCCACAATGTTGAAGGCCTCATCAATCCATGGTTGGATGCGTGCTTTGAGAAGTGCCTCTTTCTGTCTTGCAGCATCCACCTACTCTTTAAGTGCCCTTGCTTTCTACATCTTTGTGAGTTTTTGAGTAAGGAGACTATCTACACAGTGACCCTTACATTGTCTTACTACTCTTGAAGCTTGCACACCTTTGTTTACAGGCGTTGTATGTTGGGGTCCTCCTGCAAGGATGTGAGGACTCCAAAAGCTTGGTCCAACATACTGGTACAGTCCTGTACTTCCCGTCAAATTTCTTCCAACCTTGTTTGGATAGTGCTAACACACTACTCTCTAAATTTCAGGGGAGTGGAAGGTTGTGCCTTCAGCCACATCTTGGCAATATGGAGATTGAACTCCAACTGCACACATGTTGTTTCCTCGCATGCGTTTCAGACTCCACTTGCCAAATAGTGGATCCACAATTCTATTGGTAGGTCCGCAACGATGGACAACTCTAGGACATGCCCACACACTTCATCCACTATCTATACTAACTATTGGTTTTGTGACACCTGTTCGTCATGTTGTAGGCTGAGCTGTTCAATGTTGATTTCTTGCTCACTCATCACCTGAATCATGTGGCCCTCCCTGGCGCGAAGCTCTACTATTATTCCATCTTACAGTTGGTGTAGTGTGTCTCACGAAAGGGTAGCCAAATTAAGGCCATGTCCCTTGATCTTGCCAACTGCAACTTTGCCGATCTCATTATCTACTATTAGCACCCCTTCCAGTAGCACTATGGTATTGGCCATCCTTGCGCGTAGCATATGCTCTGTTGCTGATGTGCCCACTGTGACATAATTGGATATAGTTCCTTCCTATGGGGGTCGCACCTGTAAATCTTGTAGCTACGCCCTCAGGGCACCCAACACAATCTGCTACTCCAACATGGCTTCTTGGAGCACTTCCTTCGTGACCTCGCAAACCGTGTCACCGATGTTGTAGACGTCAGCCTCCGTTAACATGATCAAGTCGATGGCCAATTTGGAGGTCTTGACCCTTTTCCGTGGACCTGATCTCTCTGTGACGCATGGCCTTTTGAGTTGGGTGGAAGTTTTGCTCGGGTCCACGCCTTCTTTTGCAAGGTTTGTGTCCTTTACCTCCTAACCTATAGACAATTCCTGGACCTCCTCTTCCTGCATTGTTGTGGCCCTTGTTGTCTGTGCTACAACTACTACTTTGGTAGCTTTTTCCTACTCCGTGGCTGCCTTTGCTGCCTCGCAGACTGCCCTTACCTTTGCTACCGCTTTTTCATTGCACCTCTTCTCAACAAACTATGTGATGTGCAACTTGGCCTCATCCTTTCTTTTCTGTTCTATTGTCCTATCTAGTTCTGCCAAATCTGGGGCATGCCACTCCGGAGGCCATGATTCTAACACTATAAAAATTGCATCATCAGTGGTAATGAAGGGGAGCTTGTTCCACTGTTGTGATGGATCCTTTCATTCCTTGATGTAAATATTATGCATGTCTACCATGAAGTCTGCAAAGCTCCATAAATTGTTGTGTGCTATGGGGGACATGAGTGACCTTCTATTAATCCACATCTGGATGTTCGCTTTCATGAGCACCGAGAAGATCTTTGTATCGTGAATCCACTTCGCGTCCTTGGTAGCCCAGAGTGACACATACTTTTTGGCCTCTAGTAAGTCACACTCAATGCTTGGGAACTAACTATCCTCTGGCAATTCTCCCACTACCAGCAAAATGGACTAGAGAAACCATGCGTAGTGGAAGGTCTTACCCTGCTCCTGGGCTTTCTTGCAGTTGATCAAGAATTCCTCACAGAAGAATTTGACCCAGTTGAATTGGACCCCCTCTGTGCATTGTTTGGCCAATGAAATTACCGGCACTGGTGCTTCATCATCATGAAATTTTCTCATTACCTTCTTAGGCAGGAGTTGGGTGGCTATGCACACCTCTTTATCTTTGATGTTGTTGATTTCGTAACCCCTCTTTTCCTTCTCATGCTTATATTTTTTCTTCATCGCTTCCACAAGAGCCAAATCACCAATTTTTCTTGCTATCACCGCGGGGTCATTTCCCTTACAGGGAATTTGAGAAATTATGTGGATGAGATCTAATGTGATGGGAATGGGCTCCTCCAGCCATAAGTACCCATTATGCACTAGGAAAAGCAGCTGCCTGATGACGAAAATAGTGGTGGGAACCTAGTGAAAGTGTGGTATCCACAGTAGATGAAGCAATATTGCCTTCTCCACACCGCGCAACCATTTTCATAGCTCTAATGTTGTGATTGGCCCCTCCATGGTCTGCTTCATGAGGCTCTCCGTCTCTAAGTGTGGGAACTTCTTGCTATCCGCGAGGTTGGAATCTTCAAACTTTATTGTGGGCACACGGCCTAGGTGTGAGCCCTCAAATACAATTCCATCAAGGATGAGTAGGGTCTGGAGTGCACTCTTTATGGCATCCAGATCCTTTGGTATCTTGGTTTTCCCTTTTCACAGAAGGACATACTCAAGAAGTTTCGCTACAGCGCGAATCGGCTGGATATCCTATTCCATGTCCTCTGCTTCCTCTATCTCATCAATGAGAGCCTGTAGGTCCTCCTCCTCGTCATATGTCTCAATGGTGACAGCCTTGCCCTTTTCTTCCATTGAGAGCTTACCAAACCATGGATTCCTCAAGGACATGTGGACTGGTCCCATTACTTGCTTATCTTTGTTGGGTCTTGGTGTCTAAGGAAATTTTGGGATTTCCAGCGTGACCCGAGTATTTTTGAGAACATCGTGTACCTTGTCTGTGCGGCCTCCTCGGCGGTTCCTTCTGCAAAGTCCAATACTCTCCTAGTAGTCGTCATCTTGTTTGAAATGTATGTGGTCTTTCACAAACTTAAGGGCTTGAATATCACTCAGTTCTAAACACTCTTTGCTCTAATCAACTGCTCAAATCTCAAGTGAACAAGTGTTGTCTTGTGGCTAGCCCCTAGATTTTTATAGCACCTTTTGAATTCAAATTCGACCATTTCCCCCAATTCTGGGCCATCAATGCTTTCTTGGCGGCAGATTGTCCCAAATCTTTCCTTTAATTCACGTCTTAAATGCTTGTTGCCCGCTCCATTTTCCCTTAAATCGAACATCCCATCATGAACAGTGACACCAATGGTCACTTCCCAGCCTACCCACGTGGTAGCGCAGCCCCCTGTGCACGGGCGTGAACCTTGTGACATGCTAATTCTGTGTGCACCTCCTTTATCACATATTTCCCAAACAAACTCTCTCTCTTTCAATTGACTAGAGCACTAGTGTCATGCAGAAAGAGTTATTTTTGCGGACAAACCTAACCTCCCTAGGAGTCTAAGACTCTCTAGTGACAATCAAACCAAACAAGAGCAATCCTTCTCTAAATACACGTTATTCTATGAGAGACCAAGTGTTTTCCGATCTTACCTTAGGTCCAACGCTTGTTGTAGCAGTCCAGCCTCACTGATCCAGATGAGCTCCTCCTTCACTTTAAGACCTGCATACACTAACAAGGCAAACGATTACATAACACCTGAATATTTCATAAAACAAAGCATATTCATCACATAGACCAAGGAGTACATGAATAATTCATTAACAACAAATCATTGAGAAGAATGGACTTATTTGTATTAAGGAAACAAAAAAGGAACCATTACAACCTGAGCCTTGGTGTTGTGCAAGCTCCTCCCAGGGTCCAACAAGAGATTTCCTCTACTTTGACAAGCTCACCCACTCCCAATATGGCAACAAGAAAGGATAGTGATCTCTCCTCACAATTTACAATGGAAGTCCTAATTCCAACAGCATCTACCCTTTGGAATTTCAGCTTTCAACCTCCCCTCCTCTGGCCCAAAGCCTGTATTTATAGTGTTCTAGAGGAAGTTATTCAGTTCCAACATCAATGGGATACTCCCTCTTTTGGATGGGGTAGCTCCTCTCTTGATGGGATAAGTTCCTCTATCATAGGGGTGCATGAACCATCTGGAGGCGCTCAATACACGTCAAACACTCTTCTAGAAGGCTCTAGAAGTGACCACAAGTAACTTTTTAGAGATGAAACTCGCGCCTTTTGATCTTTACAGGGGTACGCACCCATCCTTTGGCTTACAGAGCGTATAAGTACGCAGGTACAGTGTGTTTGGAGTGCGTACACGCAGGCAAGTTAGAGAGAACCTGCGTACCCAGAGATAAACATGTTTTTAAGTGACTTTCTCTCTTTTTGAAGTTTGACATGAAGAGTAGAGGTATGAGGCTTGACAAGGAGGATAATATGACTATTGATGGAGCCATATTAACTGCAAGATAGTCATGGTGACAAATTTCAGTGTAGCATATTGCCCCCTAAAGTACGAAGCCTGTAATAGATAAGGGTGTTAAGTCATATAGGAAGGGTGAAGTACTTTATCATTTCGAGGATCATCTTGTGGAGAGCCCGGTCAGAACCTGCAATTTTCAACACAAAATACATGTATAAGATCACATCATGCTGAGGTAGGCATTCCCATACTCAGATCAAAACTTTAACTATTGGACTAACTA
>APFE030441272.1:97907-108770 GCA_000404065.3 Pinus taeda | reverse complement strand
TTACTCATATTTCATGATTGACATTTTTACAGACCAAATATGTCATACTTTGCATGATGCAATGCTCCATATTTGCTAAACAGTCACCAAGCAAAGAAGGCTACTCAGAGTTCATCTAACTGCTTTCCAAATTTTGAGAAGTTATTCCAGTTTTGTAAAATTTTCAGCAAAAGGGAGGTCCAAACAACTTAATCTTGGCAGATTCTTAGATAGGTAGAGAATCAAAGGAGCCCAACTGCTTAATCTGGGCCCTCGGAAGAAAAAAGGGTAGTTTGTAGATAGGAAGGTATAAAAAAGAAAAAATTGAAATGATGGGTCTGCAAGTCTAAGTGAACCCAAACCAAAGAAGAAAAAATGTTAGGTAAGTAGGTTGGGTAGGTAGTTTTGAGGTTGCAGAATCTTGATTGCTGATCAGTTCCATGTTTTCAGGGTGTCATCTCTACTCAGGACACAATCACCAGGCAATTTTATGTGAAAGAGCTCAAAACAGGCATAACTAACTTCCTTTCTCCATCTCCCCCAAATCATTAACTAATTTCCCCAGAAAGAGTTCAAGATCTGCTTGATATCTCTTAGTTTCATCATTTTCATGTCATTAGCTTGGGTGAAGACCTGCTTCACTCAAAGAGAATCCATACTCTCTCTATAAGGTTCTATCTCCCCTTTTCAAGCCTAAGATTTCTGAAACTTAACGCTTTCTTGTCATCTCCATATTAACTACTGACATTATTATTTAACTCCCCATATTTTCCCTGTCCCCATACTAAAACTATGTAGATAATCCCCTTATGTAAATATCCCCTCCCCCTGGTTGAAATATAACCATAAATACTTCACTGGGAATTACTAAGTCACCTGGACTTTAGTAAGAACCCTCCCTCGGCAAGAATTCCCACTCCCAAGTGTATGGACCCCTTCCAAACACTAAGGGAACCCATTCCAAATGCTAAATAACCCTCCCCGCGCATTCTTCTGTGAAAAATATTAATGTTTGTTTGATAAGTTTTCACCGCGCAAACACATTTACCCATTTTCTAAAGTTAAAAACCCACCGTGCCGTGAAAAATTAAGTCTTTAACGCACGTGCGCCTTTGCTAAACCCCGTGCATCTCCCTTTCCCGTCCACCATCGGATCGCCTCCCCCAGATCCGACGGTCCTTGATCACATCGCGCGCCTGATTATGGTGGTAGGTTACCACCCGATGTCCGACGGTTTTACCGTCGTACACTGGGACAGGTGGCGGCCTCCCATTGCATCGGGCCGCCCCTGACAGAAACCACCTCCGTACCAAAGGCGGTCCGACGCACAGGGAAAACTTTCCTCCCCTCACATAACAGGAGCGCCACCTCATCCTGCCAGGTCGCCTCCACGTCACCTCACCCTGCCTGCGCCTGGTCCACGTCACCCTGCCACGTCACTCCGCCGTACTGTCACGTCACCTTGATGATGTCAGCATGTTGACGTCACATCTGTACCAAAGGACCCCACTGTTGACGTCAGCATGCTGACGTCAGCAGCCAAAAAACCGAAAATTTGCACAAGAAGAAAAATCGTGCTTCGGAGCTCTGGAATGAGAAACAGAGGCAGTTTTCGATGCGCCATTAGCGCGAAGCGCTAATCGCGCATCGCTACGAGAAATAGGCCATATTGGGGAATCTTTAGGGAATCTTTTGATTCCTTGGCCCGTTTTGCACCGAAAAGGCCCGAAATTGCCCGATTTTGCCAAATTAAACCGATTTGAAGACAAGAAGAGACCAGAGACAGAGATTAAAGAGTATCAGATCAAATTCACAGAGAGAAAACACGTCAAAGAGTATTAGAAAGCGGCGGAGACCGTCAATGTAGTGGCAAAGAGTATTAGCGAAGATCTTAACAGCGGCCCAAAGTAGGAGAAAATTTAATACCTTCCAGCAAAGTTAAAGAAAGGGGGCAAGGCCACTCAAAACTCTCACATCATGGTTATTGCACATTTAAACTCACACCAGAACAGAACTGCAAATCCCAAAGCACAGTTATTCCAGCAGTACTGCATCGAGCTTCTAAGAGCCACATTGCACTCTTTTTAATCCAGCTACCTCTGACACAATTCAATAGATATTCACCTGCATTTAATTTTGGCACAATTTTAGGTTTAGAAAGCTCTTTTTGCAGACCTGTTTTAGGTCAATTGTAATAAATAGTCTGAGATATTTGCACTATAAAGACAACCCTGAATACTATATTACGGGTTGGTTGGTTGGTTGATGAGTCAACAAGCTATCTCTAGCCGATTTTGCTCCGGGAGAGACTCGCACTGTAATATATGATAAGTTTCTATAATCAAAGACTGCTTATGAGCCTTGGAGAACGGATTGTTCACTGTGTTTACTGGTTGAAGAGTGATTATGGAATTCTCGTATTGTGCATAACTCAATAAGTGCTTCTTACCTCTGTTTTCGTTCATGAATTACGCTCTTAAACAACAGAAAGAAAGATTAGCTTAGAATTTGTTTAAATACACTCTATGCTCAATTTCTGTTGTTTCTTTATGTTTTCCTCTGTTTAAGCATAAATATGAATTCCACATGGCTCATGTTTGCCTTAACCCAAGACAGTTATCTAGGGATTCTTCATTGCTCCTAGATAGAGATCATCTTTCACTCTGTTAAGTTGAATGAGAGATTCTTAAGTGCCTCTCATTCCTTACATATCATTCGTCCTTTTAGTCTGAAGATTGTGTTATGAGCAGCTATCCTGCTTCATTATTTCTCTTATGACCAGAAAGACGCACTGATAATCCTAACCCATGACTCCATGCCCAATGGTTTGAAACTTATCACCACATATATTGCCTCTCTGCCTGAAAGCATTTTCCTTCCATCCAAACATATACAAAAACCCCTGAGCCAAAAGCTAGCCTAAAATCATCAACAAAGTTGAATCATTAAGAGAGAGCCCTCTCTGATTGCAGGTGGGCTAGAACCTGCAATCCAAAGATTGGTTTGTGGTTACTGTTAGCTACCTATACCAATAGGTTTCATTTTTCATGATTGGCAGGGGAAGTGCCAATATGATCTACTTTGGTGATACAAAGATCTCATATTCTTGTGGAAGAAATATACTTACATTTTGTTGATGCTGCCCTACTTCCGAATGGGTGATCCAACAGCCTAAGCTGGTCATGCCATGTTTCAATTTTTGTTGTAGATTAGAGAAAGAAATCTGTCCAAACAACTCAATCTTGGCAGGTAAAGTAGATAAGTAGAGAATGAAGGTTCCCAACTGCTTAATCTGGGGCCTTGGAAGCAATAAGGGTAGCTTTAGATAGAAAATCAAAAGAAAAAGCCAAAGGAAAAGAAAAGGCACAAAAGGGTTTGCAAATCTAAGTGCACCCTCCTTGGAGTAACAAACAATGCTAGGCAATAGAGTGGGTAAGCAAAGGGGGTTGCAGAAAGCATGGTTCATGGCATTTCACTGGCCTAAAGCAAAGGTAAAAATATGGTGCCAGTGCAAATTTCCTATTTTCAGCAGTCTTACAGCAACTTAATGAAGCATGTCTAACTTCCAGATCACCCCCTATCACATTCATGGCTAACATCCCTATGCCACCCATGTTCATGAAAGAAGTCAAAGTCTTTTGTTGGTTCTAGTTTCCTTAAGAGACACATTTCTTGTGTAAAAATTCTTTTCATTTTGATCTACTTCCTAAAAACCAAGTTGTTTTCATATAAACAGCTTAGTATTTTACCCCCCTCATCCACCATTTTTCACTCATGTTAATTACTAACCTATCACTAGTTAACTCCTTATATCCCCTATCCCCCCTATTACTATGTAAATTTGGTAGAAAACCCAAAAATATCTATATATCACCTTCCCCGAGCATTATAGCTCTATGTATCGTTTTGAAAGTCTCAAAGGCCAAAACATTTGAGCGTGACCCGAAGAGCGCCAAAAAATTAATCTTGGGATTAATCCGGGATTTGCTCGGATTAATGACCAAAACCCGCTTTGTGAATAAACCTTGCAAAAAACCAATAAAAACCCACTTTTTACAATATTCCACCGGGCGCATATTTCAGAAATAATAATATTTTATTTTTCCCCGCAGTCAGTATTGCCCGCGGATCTCATCAACCCGTCGACTGTCAGATCTGGGCTTTCCCATCTGACGACCCACATGCATATCGGATGGGCCCCGATCACCTCACTTTACCGCCCGAGAAACTGTCAGAGGGTGACGTCAGGCCTCTGCCACGCATCACCCCCATATCTTCTCGGGCTGCCCTCTGACAATTCCGCGACCGTATGCAGGGCGGTCTGAAAAAAGCCACTTACCACTGTGTTATACCGCCTGCCCACGTCACCACTATGTCGCGCCCACGTCAGTTCGACTCGACGCCCTGTTGGCACCCCCGCCCACTAGCGCTCCGACGTGTCCGCCACCTATGCAATCCCCATGGACCACTCACAGGCTGCCACGTCACTCGATGATGTCATGCTGACATCACCCGACCCTGACCCCACCTGATGACGTCATGCTGACGTCATCCAAAAATGCGCCAATAACCCAAAAAGTCTATATTTAGCCAAAATTTCGCGTTTTTATCACTTTTGCTAAAAAGAACTGTTGCTCACCTCTACATGCAAATTACGACCACCTGTCGCCAACCTACAGAAATCGACCCGAAGAACGCTGCCGCCTCCAACTCACCTGCATTTGTGACCATTGCCGGCAATTCACCAGGTATTTACCCAAAGCATCCCCTCAGAGCTTGGTTTTGTCCATAATTCTCCAGAACTGAATTAACAAGAGTAAGCCAACCTATATTTACCAGCAAATTCCCGGTAAACTAGCATTCCTTTACAGTTGTAGGGTCGAAATTCACCTGCTGAACCCACATATAGTCACCTCTTCCTAAATTCACAGTCTGTCCGCGCATTCGTGGACTGAAAACCTGAGCTGCACTAATTCACACCGAGAACAGTGCTACTAGTCCCTGCATTTGCTCAATTCACTCTCTTTTGAGCATTTTACACTATTGTCACCACAATTTACCTCATTTTCCCTTACAATTTGCCCTACTTTTGCAAAAATACCCCTCTGTGTTGTTCAGCCCACTGAAACCAGTTCCAGTACAAGTCACAAGTACTACCTAGCCATGGAAACACCAGTAGCCCTAAATGTTCAACCTCTGAATGCCCCACACACAGAGCTAGAGTGGAAGGCCCTGGGTGATAGAGATTACCAGATGCTAGACTCAACTGCCATGACTTCCAAAATCAATATTCACCTGCTGAATGAGTTAAAAGCCCAATATCTCAGTGGAGCTAATATCTTAGGGATTTGGGACTCCAACCTGCCCATTTACAATCTCCCTGAAGTCAATTTCCTCCCAGACTTGATAAATCAGTGCCGTTCCAGCTATGACCCATGTCAGAGAGTTGTTCTCAGCCCCTCAGGCTCAGTATTGTTCCATATCACCCCTGAGGCCATTAATGAGATGCTACACTTTCGCACTGCAAAGCCCCTAACTCGTCTCTCCATCAATGAGTTGATAAAGAAAGGGGGCAAGCTATCCAGTGCTCAGATTACCAAGATTAATTAGTTGTTTATTCAGCCAAAATTTGAAGCTATGAGCACCACCCTTCCTATAGCATATCAATATCTCAATGAGCTGGGCAAAATGCTGGTAGATTTGATCAGTTACATCCTGGGTTATGGGACATATGAGGATGTTGATGAAACCATTATGGCCATGCTGTCCATATTCTCCCCTGGAATGCCTCCTGCTACGCACTATGATTTTGCCACATACATTGCCAATAAGATTCATGAACAATTGATGAATCTAGAAAGGGAAAAGGTGTTTAAATGCACTAGGTACATCTATCACCTATTCTTATTTTATCAGCCTGATGCCTTCCCTGTTCCTCTTAAGTAGCTAAATGCCTAGGGAAACCCAAGGTCTGTAGTGTTTTGGTCTTCAGTCTTTCATCATTTATCTTATTCACCTTACACCTTCTGTGAATTCATAAACCTTTTTATCCATCCAGCTATGACCTTGTTATTGGGTGTCCCTCCTCCCATATTGACAGAGGAGATGCAAGAAATTCTTCACCTCTCAAAGGCCTACAGCATTGGTGATTGGTACTTTTACCAACACCACACAGTAATCAGAATATATGGTTGTGAGTTGAACCCTTATAGGCTGCCAAGATATGTCCCTATGATACTTTTTGCCCTAGAGTATTTTAGGCAATTTGGAAATGCAGACTTTGTCCATTTCCAAAGTAAAAACAAGAAGGTGCAGCTAAAAGTGAGAAATTAGCTAGGCCCATTTCTATACAACAAAAGGGAGCAAGGATGGAAGGAAGCTGATATGATCCTAGAGACCCTCAAAATGCAAACCAGTTTCAAATGGGTGCCTTATGATCCTAATCATTTCATTTCCCTTAGAAGGGTAAAATACAAATTGGGTAGCTACGCTCACGTGAGACTGCCTCATATTGAGCAGTATGCCAATTCTTTAATCTGGAAAGAGGGCACTCTAGAAGAGCCAATTGGTAGAGAGAAAATGCTACAAAGAGAAGCAATAAATATTGAGAAACAGACTGACTTGGAAACTTGTGGGCAGGTTTCCTCTTCTTATCAAAGGCAACTTGGAGTAGCTGCCTCATCTTCTACAGCCCAGCAGCAAGTAGCCGGAACTGTCCAACAGGAATCAAGCAAGGATAAAGGCAAGCAGATGGAGCAGGAACAACCACCTCCTATGACAGAACAACAAATAGAACAACAAGCAGAAAAGCAGGTAGAACAACAACAAAAACAACAAAAAGAGGGGCAGCCTATACAGCAGGAACAAACAGCTGAAGCCCCAACACCTACTGAGCAACAGGCTTAAGAGAATATGCCTCATGGGCAAGCAATGACAATGGAGGTCTCAGTGCTACAAACTCCACAGAAAGAGGAAAAGGGAAAGAAGAGGGATAGAGAGCATGAGACTCCCCTCACCACATCCACAAATCAAGGGGAGAAAAGACAGAGATTGAATCCCCTCTCCGAGGAAGAAATGCCTATGGGGAAATCATTGGGCATGGGCCCACCGAGTATGGAGGCATCTGCTAGTTCCTTTCAGCAGGAACAAGAAAGAACCCTTGGAGGAGAGGTCAGCTCCTCAAGTCACCAGAGGAGAGCAGAGACAGGCATCAAGCAACAATTCATTGATATTAAAAGGAGAAATGAGCCACTCAGGCTCCAAATCTACAACCAGTTGCTTAAGATGGCCCCTACCAATCAACAGAGGCTTATGTTAGCCTATGACATCACAGAAGGGAAAATGACCATGAGTCATTTCATGCCAACTATGTTGCAGCCACAGTCAGCTGCAGACTATATAAGAACCAACCTTGAGGTTCTTCCCAAGGACATCCACCCTATGGACCAAATAGAACTTCACAAGCAAACGGGTGAGATGGTCTATGCAACATTGGTAGATAAAACATTGTTGGCTAATAGGTTGGAAAACAGCCTAAACAATACAACTGCCCAACTTGAGTTGGAGAAAGCATCCTCTCAGGCCAAAGACAACAGGATCAGGTCTTTGGAGGATATAATCATAGAGCTTGGGCATGACCCAAAGGATCCAAAGGCTATACAAACGCTGCTGAAAATAAGAGATGCAGAACTTGCAGCTCTAAGAAAGAAGATTAAGCTCCCAGCAACCATTCACCCTCAAACAGAAGAGGTTGCCCAGCAAAGACAAGACCAGGAGGTAGCAACATTGCTGGTAGCACTGCACAAACAGCTAGTGCAAACAGAGGTGAAGCTGGAGGACACAGAGGCTGCACTGCAGGCAGCCCTACAGCAGAAAGAAGGAGGTTAGACTTCTCAGCCCCCTCCAGAGGTCATAAACCTTGACGAGCCCCCATAGACTACTGCTCCTCCCACAAAGCAGATAGCTCCATCAACATCAACATCAGCACCAGCACCAACCTCAGAGCAGGCTCGAAGCCTTGATATGTAGAAATTGATGAGTGAAATCAAGGTCCTAGAAGCCCAGATGACAGAGCTAAATGGAGCCAAGGAGAATTTAGCTAATCTGAATGAAAAATATGACAAATCCAAGGAAAATGTAGCTGAAAAAGGGAGAGAAATAAAATCTCTCAAAGAGAAGATAAAGGAGCTGGAGAAAGAGCTCACCCTTGACAATGTGGTGGCTGAGGTCAAGACAGTTTTGTGGACCCACATTGGCCAATCAATAACTGATCAGTGGCAATATATTGAGACTATCCATGAGCAAATGGATCTCATAGGCAAAGCACAGAAGGAAGTCCATAGAGCAAGGGCATCTCTAGGCAGTATGCCTGAGATAGCCAACAGAATGATCAATGTGCTTAATAATAGGACAGGTCCTCAGCTGGCAGCAATAGGAATCTCCAACAGAACTGAAACCATCCAGCTGATAAAGAGGGTCCTCACATTGAAAAGCCTGGTGCAGACATTGGATAGAAGAAGCCAGGACATGCAAACAGAAGTCAACAGATTCATGGACAAGTTTGCAGCATTACAGGGCAGAGGTCTTCCTAGCCTGATGAACAGTGCAGGGAGACTGTTATCACATGAGATTTATGCAAAAAGGGTGAACAAATTTGCCACCAATCAGATTAGTCAAGGATCAAGCACGTCAGAGGTAACAGGGCCAGCATCTGGGCAAAGTATCTATGATAGAATAGAGAACTTATTTTTTATTATGAATGAGATCAGACATTTGTTTGAAGTGCCTCCAAACTTCTACAAATACAAGAGGCAGATGAAACCTTAGATGCAATTTTGAGGCATAAATTGCCTACACAGGAGTGGTGGACCATAATGATACATTTGTTACTGTAAGCAGGAGGTTTTCATCAAAGTTTTGTGTTCAAAAAACATAAGTCATCATATTCAGAAAATATGATGCATACACTATGACTGGAGAAAAGTGGAATGAGCCAGCTCAGCAGGAAGATTTGGCCACTAAAAGCTACATTGACATCTACAGGTAACAGGGCCGAGAAAGCTACAACATGACAAAGTATAAAGACACATCATTCAGCATTAATGCGGAACGCTCAACCGACTCAGTGTCCTCCAAAGGTCAAGAAGAGTTCTGACAGAATTAAAGACTATTTATCTTACATTTAGGGTAGCAATAACTTCCTTATCTGCTATTTTGTAAAGTTGGTGAGCTTATTTAATCTATCAAATGACTCAACGGTTCAGATATTTTGTAAAACGGATTGTATATATTCCCCCTCGGATAAGCTTGCAGGGAGTTGTTTTTGTTTTCTTATGAAGAAAGGAAAACTCGGTTGTAATTTCTGAAAGGATGATATAAATAAAGCTTGGAGTTTACAGGAATTGGGTCTTACTGATGCATACTGTGTTGGAACCATTGAATGCTACAGGATTCTAGTGCTATGTCCTAATATAATAAGTGTTCTCTATCTCTGTTAATGTTTTGTTATTTGTTTAAGCTCACAACTCTCATATGTTGTTCTAAATCTAGGAAGAAAGAAAAAGAATAGCTCAGGATTTGTCCATGGAGACACCCTGACCTCAATCTGTCTTTACTATAAATGTTTTCCAAGACTTCAGCTTGTTTAATTGGAATTCTTAACTGCTCCAATAAACTCTGAATATTTCACAATTACTATTTAGTAATTCATGTATGCTACTAAGTAGAAATTGTTGTTCAAATTGTTATCACATTGTCTGTAATTCCATTCCCCATTATTTCACTCACTAATCAGAAATTTATATTAAGAATAGCCATCTGGCCTTGCAGTAAAACTTTCTCCATCACAGGCACTAGGACTGTCTCATATTTCTGACTCCATATGCCCAATGGATTAGCATCTTTCACACATTTCATGCCCTTCTCACAACAATAGTTCACAACCAAAGTCTCAAACAAAAATTGAAACTTACAACTAGCCTAAAATCTTCACAAAACAGAGCCAAAACTTAAAGAGAGAGCCCTCTCTAATTATAGGTAGGCTAGGACCTATAATCCAAAGCTTGGTTAGTGGTTACCCCGGCCGTATTCCCTTGGGAGTCATAGGGAACAACCTGGGTGTTAACATATTCCACAACAAAGTTCTTGTAGGTGTTGATATTGACAACGAGTTCTGTCAAGGTAGGAGAGATTAATATTTTCTCTACAACTTTTGTCAAGCTACAACTTTTTTCAAGTTATCAAATTTCTTTCTTATTCCATAGACTCCAATTGTGAGATAAAAAAAAACACATCAAGTTTGTTTACCCCAACACACCAACAAGTAGCAAGCCCCAAATATATTATATAAGAATGTATTAGGTACCCGAAAGGCTTGAAGGGGATCTAATTGAAATAAGTGACCATTGTGAGAATCCTTCCAATCAATATATGAATATATAAATGTAGATTTATTATTATTTTAATTGGAAATCTTCAACGAAATAATAAAATTTAATTACGCTTCTCCCAATCTAAATTGCTTATTAGAATAATTCATTACCCTCATAGGTGTCGCATTTTTCAATAGTGTTGTAAAATGTAGATTAATTTCCTTTTTGGCGAACAATCTCCACCTTTTAGGAAAATATAGTGCAATGGCTTCAACCCCTACAGATCATTAGGACAAACTAAGAATAACACAAAAGATGAAAGGTTGTACAAACCAGCTTATTTTTCAAACAACTAATCCAACATCAATACCTAAACTTTTTCATGAATAAATCATATTGAGTATGTTTGAAAAATGGTGAGGAATCTTTTGCTAGCGTGATGTGGAAAGAGTGATAAGATTTCATTGTTTTGAATTTTTTTTGTTAAATTAGAAAAAGTTAAAAACCAATATTA
>APFE030441272.1:73272-97897 GCA_000404065.3 Pinus taeda | reverse complement strand
TAAGTTCCTGAGGGGAGACCGCATCCCACCATGGTTTCCAAGCATCATTCAAAGACTCTCCCTTCCAGCTTTTCACAAACCCTAGATTAATTTTAATCAAATCCCATACCCTTATAGCAAAATGATATGAGAGGAATAGATGACCCATTGATTCCTCTTAATTCTTGCATTACACACACCAACTAGTATCAACCATACTCTTATTTTCTAAATAGTCCCCTCTAGGGAATTAAGCTTCCATAGTTTCTTCCACCACCATTCCAACACCACAAGTTTCCAGTTTTTAATGATATGCAAATACCATGTTTTGGGTGTGTACTCACTTGATAATGCATGTACCCATGGAATATCATATTCTCTATCTCGTATGCGAACATGATATGTGTTTAGAGCTAAAATATAATTAGCCAAAGGTTTCTAAACTTTTCATGTGAATTTAACGTATGTGCAAGCATATATCCCTAATCCCATATAGAGGTATGAGTGTCATGAACCACCTGATTTAAAGTATTTATACCCTTGAAATTTAGTAGAAAAATCATCTCTTGAGGAATTTGATAGTGCTTCCCACATCCTTCTAACTTTACCTTAGACCCAGTACCAACCTTCCAGGCTATGCCCTCATAAATTACAAAAAACAAAGATAATACAACTTTATAGATTGTTGATATTTTAGGCCTCTTTTTATTCGACTGTCGTATCCATTCTTCTCAAGAGAAGGGGAAAATATATTTTCTAATAGCACAGGGAAAATTTTAAGAACCCCCTTACATTATATGTAATAATAAATGGGCGAATCTCCATGGTATAGGGAAAAAATGGAAGGTGATTTATCAATAATATAATATGTATATATAATTTTTTTGGCCGAATCTCTCACCGGCATTGGCAAAATATTTTCTCATTTTTAAAGACCCCCGTAATATTTTATAATATACATAAATTGGGTGAATCTCCATATTGGGTAATATAGGTTAATTAAATGGAAAGGGCGATTTTATCAAATAATAATAATAATGTATATTAATTTTTTTTGGCGAAGTCTCTCCATCACCAGGCATAGGCAAATTAATTTTAACGTCATATAAAATCTTGTAGGATCTTGGTATTACCATGGGTTAATACCATGGGTTATTTTTTATTTTATTTTTTATTTTAACCAAACTAAAATTAAATTACAACATCCATATTTACTCTTGATCCACCAAGCCCTAAGAAGGATCAAATATTTTTTCACTCTATGCTAGTTTGCATATCACAATATTTGATAGCTCTCGGGGGTTAGTAGATCTAGAGTAAAGATGGATTTATGTTGGTTTAATTCCCCATTTAAATAGGCTACATTCCAGGTGAATACCATGGGTCAATACCATGTGCCATTTTGGTGAATACCATGGGTCAATACCATGTGCCATTTTTATTTTTATTAATACTAATATTAGGGTTAATAATGTTTTTTTGCATGATATTAATAACAATCTAGTCCATGGTATTTGTCCCATATTATTTTGCCCATAGGTTTCACCTAAATATAACACATTTTTTGAGTGTTCGTAAATATAAGGTGACTTATGGAGTAAATATATAAAAAAAATGTTTTATTTGTTTACCATACCTCTCGTTTATTTATATTTTTATTAATTTATCATACCTCTTTTACAAATATGGTATTTGGTCCATAGGATTCACTTAAATAAAACCTCTTTTTTGAGCCTTCATAAATAGAAAGAAGGTTACGGACTAAATATAAAAAGAGGTTTTATTTATTTACCATACCTCTAGTTTATTTATATTTTTATTTTTTTACCATACCTTTTGAGTAAGTATAAAAAGAGGTTTTATTTATTTACCATACCTCCACTTTATTTATATTTTTATTTGTTTACACCCTTGCATGTATATAACATGACTTATGGAGTAAATATAAAAAATGCTTTATTTATTTACCATACCTCTCATTTATTTATATTTTTATTAATTTACCATATCTGTTTTATAAATATGGTATTTGGCCCATAGGATTCACTTAAATAAAACATATTCTTGAAAATTAGGGCAAATGGAAGGTTGTAATTCCTAATTTCAAGGGCTAAATTTACCTTTTTTACCCTCTCCCTTAAAATAAGGTGGGCTATTTGAGGCGATTTGTATAAATGTACTATGATACAAAATATTAGCCCACTAAAAATTTAAAACCCCTTAATTTCGCCTAAGGGCGAACATTCACCCCTAAAATTTTCCATGGTCAGGTGGTCGCACCACCTGTGCGAGGCTTCAACTCGGCTTCTAGTATAGTCCTTGGAAAATCCTCAATTTCCCTCACAACAGTCGGCGCCGTGTGTTCTACCGTATGCAGTGTGCTCCCCTAGTTACTGCTTTTGGTGAGATGCGGTCGTAACCATGGTAGTAGAGTCATAAATTATCAGTAACAATATTCTAATCCAATGTTATGATCATTCACACCTTGTATTGTCATCCTTGGTTTATCGATGAGACAGGCTTGCTTGATCTCATTTTCTAGCCTCTCGATCTCAGTGTCCATCAAAATGCTTTTCTTCCTCAGTCATACTGTGTCTTTTTTGAGTTTGCGAAGTCTAAGGCTCCCTCGCTGAATGGCTTCCTGAATCTTTATGTGTTTGACCTCGTGTAGCTGTGTGAATTCTTCATCCTGGTATTCGCGCCTTGTCACAACTGTGGGAGCTATTACGAGTGGATTCCTATTTGCATTCTCTTCAGAAATTACGGTCTCTACTCTGTTCCACACCTTTGGAATCGTTTTCATTGTCAAGGTTTTGCACATGGTCCTATAGGCCCATCGAACTGCTAGTACGTGCAGGTCCCAATCAGTGCATCTCCCCTGGTGAACCTTGTTCAGTAATTCACACACCCTACTGAATGCTTCTCCATGGATAATTGGTAGTGCATGTCACCTTTCCCACTTTTTCAGTTTGTTCTAAATCTCTATTCTATGAGTGGTGTGTCCTTGTGCAGGCTGTATAGCATATGTCCATACCCATCAAGAAAGGTGGGCACGCAAGTGTCGCACCCCTGCTGATTGGCTTTTGTTCTAAGATGGGGTTTTCCAAAGCATAGGCGCATCATCCTTCTACATCCACGCCAGTCCTCAAAACTTCCTTGATGTGTATCCCACCATCGTGCGGGCGTTGTGCACAGTGCCCACTTCAGAGCATCGAACTGCTACTGTTCTGGTACTGCGCTTTCAAATTTATTAAGGAATTCATCCACCACTGTCAACCCATCATATGTAGGCAGATCCCTTGCCTCTATTGTCACACAATGTAGTGATCTAACCATCATGTTGCAATTAAGTGTTATCACTTCATGCAGCTAATTCTTCCATCGCTCTATCTCTTCATCCAAATTTGAAGTGCCGGAGCCTTCGCGCTCCCATGAAATCCTTCCATCTGTAGTCAGATTCACCTAATCCTCTTCTCACATGGTTATCTTGTAAATACAATCAAGAACGTCATCACTATCACCATTGCACTCTGGTTCAGTGTATCGCACTCGTTCAGCTGTATCTAGTGATACTACTACACATAGTGACTTTTTCTCAAAAATCATTTTGCGCTTCTTCAGATTTATGACTTCGTTCATATCGGTGGCCCAGTCTATAACTAGTAGCATGGGATAGGGATTACTGTCATCGACAATATTCGTCACTTCAAAATTTGCCTACACTCTCGCACCGTCAATGTCTACTATTACCCCTTGTAATCTTGCCATGGGTAAGATCTTTTGTTGTTTCACCAGTTGTAACTAAATAGGAGACCACTGTAGTGTGGGTCTGTCCATGCGTTCCCATGTTTGTTTTGGAAGTACATTCATGTCCGATCCCAAATCTAGGATTGCCTGATCCATTTCATACTCACCGATTTGCATTGTCAACCTAATTTCCCTTCCTGTACACAATTCATGCTTACCAAGTTTCTGGACCACGCGCAGCTCCCTTGACCCCATGCACCTAGTGATAATTTCTTGTAGTCCTTTAATTGCCTTTCTATCATGTAGCAATTTCATGCATGTCTCTAGAAAGTTACTAAGCATTGAAGGATCCATCGTCGGTTCTAGTTTATCCTTACCACCTGAAGTGGAGGCCTCCGTGAAGCTCTTCTTAGCTTCCATGAATGTCTCCTTCGCGCATTCTAAATCAAAGTCAGGTTCCTTTGTAAGAGCCTTGAAAACCTACACACTTTCATTTGACTACTTATCTTTATCATCACCAGTGATCATACCACTCCTAAGAATCATGTTTACATTTGGGTCTTCTTTGCGTGACTTAGACCTCATCATCTACAAATTCTAAGTCAGAGGGGGCTGAAGTACCCCTTTTTCATGCAGTCTCGCTATCAATGTAGGGTAGTCTTCTGCATTATGATCAAACTGAGTACAATAAAAACATGATGTCCTTGTTGGGTTTGTACAATCATGGGCACAGTGCCCTGGCCCTCTGCAATTATAAAAAATTAACTATCTGTGACCCCTTGCTGGTCCCATTCCACCTCGACCTTGACCATGCCCATAAAATCTAGCACGCACCATTCCTGCATTCAAGGCGAGGGCTCACGTTTCATTCTACAATGTGTAGGCAAGAGTCTGATCCATCATTAGTTCATAGCTTCTATAGGTGTGCTCGTCATGGGCTACCAACCTACAAAAGCTACAAAACAATTGTTGGGACATCTGCATATACTTCTGCAATAGATGACAATTATCTGTAGTGTGTTTTCCCCCTATTTGACAGATCATGCACCATAATGCAGGTGCTGCACTCGACTTTGCCTATGCCTTAGGTCTTAATGGAATCGACTCTCCTCCTGCCAAGTAATTCACAAACACTCGACAGTGGTCCTTGTCATGCCCCTGGCCTTTGCATTTTATGCACCATACCTCCTCGCATGCCTCTGATCGAGGTGTCCTGTCCTGTTTCAAACTCTGCATTTCCAGATATAGATTTTGTAGTTGCATGTGGATTTGTTGGACTCCCAGACCAAGGTCTTGTATAGGGGTCTCATGCAATCTCATCGCCATCTCCAAATCTTTGGCCTGGGTGGAATGCTTTTATTGTGATGGCGTGGTCCTTAAGTGCGGTGTCAGTGATGCTACAAACCATGTGTAGTGTTGTCCATATGTCAATGTCATGTTGGCTTCGAGAATCATGCCCTTCAGTCTTTGGTCTAGATCCTAGGGGGTCTCACTCAAGCGCATCACGATCTCCTTAAACCCAATGATTGATTGTGTTTCCGACCTTGGCCTACTAAATTCCCTGTTCAACGCGGTCTGGATTTCTGTGATTCCTGCATTTGGATGGTCATTAGAATGCTTGATGTACCATGTTAATGCGTGATCCTGAAACACACTCACCAGTGTAGCCTTCTTGATATTGTCATCCATGATGCCTTGTTCTTCCCATATTTCTCGTGCGACGAACTAGAATTGGTCTAGGTCTTTATTCCCTACTCCTCTGAATACCGGTAGTTTGATCACACTCACCATACTGAATTGTGGTGGCAGTGGAGGTGGGGTGGGTGGAGATGGGGGTGAGGAGGGTGAGGTGGGTGGCGGTGTAGGTGGAGGTGGTAAGTGCAGAATTCGTTGCCTTATTAGATTGACCATTCTTCTCAGAGAAACTTTCGTGAGCTCTTCCTCACTTTCCCGTGAGGGGAAAATTATGGGACTAGTTTCCAATTCCTGACTACTTACGCTTCTGTAGACCTTCCCACTTTGCGTAGTCCCAAACATTAATGTATTAACATAACCCACTTTTCAGACAATAGCATCTTAATCCAAGTGTTCAAAGATTTGATATATTTACCTCACGGTCCCTTGAGAAAATGTCGCTCTGCCTCATTGTAGCTGACGGTGATAAATCCTCCTATAATTCGGTCAAGCCTGTGGTCTACAACTCGCACAATCTTATCTCCCAATGCTTCTAGTCTGCGCACTAATTCTAGAGTCCAAACGATTGGTTTGTAAAGTGTACACCTTCCCTAACTGTCTGCTAGCTTCCCAATCCACTCATACAACTCAGAAGGAAAGGATGCAAAGAAAATTTCATGGATTTTTGTATACAAGTAGCGCTCCAACCACTGTTCCTTAGATACTGGCAGATTTCTATTTTCTTGCACCATGAACTCATGAATCTTCTTTTCTAACCACTCTTCAATTTGTTTCTTTGTTGGATTCCATTGGCACGACATCAGACATCCGTTATGTGGACCCCAGTCTCAGAAAAAAAACCATTTGTTGGCTTGTATGGGCCTGACCTAGGTTCAGAAGTGATTTAGCCAAGCAAATCCTAGTACTACTAGCCCTTTCGACAACAGTCCATGGAGCATGGACTGAGATCTCACCCAAAGTAGTATGGGAGGGTGTTACAACTAGGTTTCTGCATAGTGGGGATGTCTGATGAGCTTCTCACGGTCCACGGTTTGACCTTGCATGCACATTGCTACACACACCTATTAGTCCCTCACAACCTATGATGCTGCCTTCACACAGCCCTACTCAGGGCGTGATCTGTATTATACCCAAGTTCCTTGCTATTTAACCTATTATTACTTGATTACTTAACCTATATATGTAAGACTAGTGATAATTAACATTATATCCAGCAATCATATAAGTGTCACGATAAAAAAAATAGTATAAATGGAAAGAATGCAATACAAAAGCAGATGCACTAAATTTGGAATCAAATGCTCTTTATAATTCTTCATTCAAGGTTACAGACTCGACACTACCATGCACACTCAGTTGTGGACTCTACCAGGCCTCTGCGCACTCAGCTATAGAGCCTCTTCCTACCACTATGACCTAATACACTTAGACTCTTACTCTATGCTCTATCTTCACTCCTTAGCTGCTTTGTTGTCCTCTTTGCAACTTAAAGCCTCGCTGTAGTTATACAATCCCATGGTCTGCGGACCATGGGTAGCTTGACATGACATTACATTACAACACTTAGGGAAGATAACCCTATGACTCAACCTATACTTCACACTCTGCGCCCACAATTCGTGAAGTTTTACAATACATTTGACCAAAACCTGGGCTTTGAGCCTGAAAACATGTTATGGGGTGTTTCCATGACCAATAGCCACAAAAAAGGAATAAAGTATCATATTTATTTAGTAAAATACAACAAAGTAACATGATAGTAAAATGGATTAAAAAGGTAAGAAAATAGGGATTTTGGTCATATAAGGGCATAGGTCTGGAGGACAGAAAGGTCAAAACAAGGGAAGGAAGGTGCAAAAAATGGGTTAAAAAACACGTCCAACAATTTGGGGTAATGGTTCTGGGTGGCAATGGAATAGGAGAGACACCATCAGAAGGAAGGTTCCTTGAGGAGTAGTACTGGGAGGTAGGGTTGAGTTAGGAACAACAGGTTGTTGAGGTGTAGTCTCTTGTGAAGGCATACCGAACCATTAATGGGTAGTCCAAAATTCTTGGAGTAAGGAAACACTAGATGAGCTAGGCTCAGAAGGAGTATTCGGTGGACCATAGTAAGTGTTGGGAGTGGGATTCCCAAGGAAACTTTTGAGGCTAAAATCCCATGTTTGAGTAAATTTTGTAATATAATTGTAAAGACTCTAAATTTTGTGGTCACAGAACACGAAGGCATTATCTGTCATAAAGTTTAGTTTTCCCTTAGCTTTGAGAGTAAATTCGGTTGTAAGAGATCTACCCATGGTCTGCAAACCATGGGAGTGTATAAAAAGAGCTAAGCTCTAAGTAGTTTTAAAAATATAGAATGATAGAACATGGAATAGAATCATAGCTTTGAAGGAAGAAGTCTAAATCTTGGCTTGTAGAGTAGGTAGAGGCTCTACAAATAAGTGCACAGAGGCCTAGGGTAGAAGTCCATAGCTGAGTGCGTGGACCCCTGCAGCTGTGTGCACAGGGTGGACAAAGTCTGTAAACACTTGGAAGATATTAATAAAGAGAGGTATTCTACAATTTTTGCGTCTTTTTTCTGTTATTGCATCTTTGATATTTTATGCATGCATTTACTTCATTAGGTGTGTATGATGCGCGAATGATCGCAATTACATTGAATAATTGAACGTAGTTACGAATATATATTTACGTGGTGTTAACTATAATTGTTTGATAAGATAAACAAGTCACTTAGAGTAATTTGGGAATCTGCACAACACACTGCCATAGCAGTGCAAAAGCACCTGAGCAGCCTACTAGGATTGCGCGAAGGTCGATAATACCCTTTCATAGAGATATTAAATGACAAAATAAAGGGCTTGTCTTGTAAGCCCCAGAGTGAAGAAACCTGCATTTAGGCAGGGATAGAGGGAATCAAATGACATCACAACCATCTCAGGGTGCAAAAACTTGGTTCCAACATCCCCTGATACTACTTCGGGTGAGACTTCAGCCTGCGTTCCGCAAGCTGATGCCGAAAGGGCCAGTAGTGGAGGGATTTGTTTGGCTAATTAACTCTAAACCTAAGTCAGGCCCCCTCAATCCAACAAATGGTTCCATTGCTGGGACCAGAATCTGCATAAGGGATGTGTGATTTTGTATCATTGGAATCAACATAAGAAGGAGATCGAAGACTCGATGGATGGGAAGATCAATGAATTTGGGGCGCAGGAGAACCAAAAACCCATGACTAACAAAGGAATAGTGGTTGGACAGATACCCATATACAGAGATCCACGAGATCTTTTTCTACTCCTTCCCTATTGGGCTATACAAGTGGATCGCGAAGCTAGCAGATAGCCAAGGGAGGTGGAAACTTGATGGTCCAATTGTATGGACCCCAGAGCTAGTGCGAAGGTTGGAAGCATTGGAGGATAAGATCACGTGCACTATCGGTCATTGGTTCGATCACGTCATAGGAGTATTTGTGACTGAATTCATGGTTGACACCTCTGTCAGCTACAGTGAGGCAGAGAGACACTTTTTAAAAGGACCACGAGGTAAGTACGTAAAATCTTTGAATAGTTGGATTAAAATGTTATTGTACAAAAAAACGGTTATGCAACTACCTTGATGTTCAAAACTACATGAAGCAGAAAACCTTACAGGAACGAAGGAAAGAAGGGTCTAGAGTATAGTCCCTTGATTTTACCTTCATGAGGTGATGAAGAAGGGATAGCGAAGGTTTCTCCACGAAGTTATATTCAGTTAATAAGACAAGGATTCCCAGGAATACCACCTCTGCCCAAACCACCTCCAACTTCACCCGTACCACCTACACTTCCACCACAGTTCAGTATGGAAAATACAGTGACACTTCCTCTGTTCAAAGGTTTGGGAAATGAGGACCCAGACCAATTCTGGTTCGTATTGAGGGTTGTATGGGAAGCTCAAGGTTTTACAGATGATCATATAAAGAAGGTGACATTGTTTAGTACGTTGCAAGAACATGCACTAACTTGTTATATTAAGTACTCTAATGATGATCCAAATTCTAGACTGGCAGACATCCAAATAGCGTTGAATAGAGAATTCAGTAGGCCTAAATCTAAGGTGCAGTCGATTGTGGGATTCAAAGAAATTGTGATGCAACTAGGCGAGACACCTTGGGAACTAGATCAGAGGTTGAACTGTACAATACACGAAGCCAACACAAATTTGATAGATGAACACCATTGTGAGTGGCTTATGGCTTCGATACTGCCACATTTAAGGGTTGTGTTGTTGTAGCAAAAGATAACAACTCAGGCAGAGGCCTTGGAGATTGCCATGAGCCTACATGAAACTTATATGCAAGATCCAAACTTGAGGGTTCAACAGATCCATGTGAGCTGAAAAATTTGTGCCTTGAGATACAAAGTTTGAAGCAGGACAAAATGGTTCAACCAGAAGTGGGTAAAGAGGTATGGTTCGTGAAATGCAAGATTCAGGGGCATGAAAAGGACCACTCCTTGGTCTTTGCAAACTACCTTAGAGGAGGAGGACCAATGCCTTTAAGGCTAGAAGCTCAAGAAGGACCTAGTGTGGGGCCTGTATTATGGTGTGCTATCTATCAAGTAGCCAGAAAACATGCCACAAATAACTGTTGTTTGCTGCAGAAGTTTCTACAGACACCGTAATAGTTGTTTTGCAACTTTTGTAGGTCGATAGGGGATGATGAGAATACTTTCAAGATCAATGAATTGATGATGGATAGAAATCCCGCCTATAGGGTTCAAGCCAAAACACGACCCCCAACCAAAGTGTAGGGATGGCGCAAACAAAATTTTAGGGCCATGGATGAGGCTGAGGTGGAGGAGGACCTGGTAGAGGTCAAGGACAATTGATTTGCTACAATTTCGGAGGGCCAGGACACTATGCCCACGATTGCACTAACCCAAAATTGTGCAAGTATTTCATGTTGTTTGATCATGAAATGGAAGACTGTCATACGCTGATAGCTAGGATACATGACAAAGGGGTGCTACCACCTTCGCCGACTCAAAACCTATAGATGATGAGATCTAAGTTGTGCAAAGAGGATCCAAATGTAAATATAATGCTCAAAAGTGGAATCGCGATAGGAGATGACAAAGGGAAACAACCAGAGGATAGTACATGGGTTTGTAAAGCTCTGGTGAAGGAGGCTGAGTTCAATTTGGAATGCACACGTGAAGCCTTCATGGAAGCTAAGAAGAGCTTCGATGAGGCCTCCACATCAGGAAGCAAGGATAAGCCCAAATAGGAGATGGACCCCTCTATGCTCACAACTTTCTTGGAGACTTGTATGAAGTTATTATGTGATAGAAAAGCTATGAAAGGGTTGTAAGATATCATCAATAGATGCATTGGAACCATGTTAGGTGAGCTATGCATAGTCCGAAATATTGGTAAGCATAAAAAAAGGATGGGATGGGAGATGATAATGACCGTGCATATAGGAGAGTATGAGATGGATCAAGTTATTTTGGACATGGGGTCAGACACGAATGTCCTATCGAAGCAAACATGGGAACGAGTGGGGAGACTCACACTGAAATGGTCTCCAATCCAGCTAAGGATGGCCAATCAATAGAAGATCATCCCCATGGGGTGGCTATAGGGGGTGACCATGGAAATTGAGGGAGAAAGTGCACTGGCTGATTTTGAAGTAATAGAGATAGTGGATGAAAACAATCCCTATCCTACGCTCCTGGGAGTATTGACTAGGTTACTGGTATGAATGGGGTAATAACACTAAAGAAGCGAAAGATGATATTCGAGAAGAAATTGTTGCACGTAATAATACCCCTAGATCTTACTGAGGGATCGTGCTATACTGAACCAGTCAGCAATTATGAGAGTGATGACGATTTGGACTGTATTTATAAGATAATAGTGCAAGACCAAGATTGGGTGAATCCCACCATGGATTGATGAATAACATGAGATCACGAGAGTTCCTGCACTTTGAACTCCGATGAAGAGATGGAGCATTGGTAGAATCAGTTACATGAAGAAACAATGCTGAACTGCAACATGACGACCTGATCGCTACTCTATGTGTCCTCAGAGGTAAGAAATATGCCTACTTATGATGGCCTGAATGAGGTAGATATCTTTTTGGATGAATTTGAAAAGGAGTTACTAGAAAAGTAGTGCTTCGAGACGTTGGAATGGGCATTGTGCGCTACGCCTGCAAGATGGTGGGGTACACATATTGGAAGCTTTAATGATTGGCATGAGTGTAGCAAAATGATGAGAAATCATTTTGGGAAGCCAAAGATGTGAATGGCAAACAAGTATGATAGGCAGGATGATCTACACACGCATTTGGCCAAATGGACATAGGCTGGGAGAGAAGGCTTGGACCATCCTATCATGTTCACAAGCCAAAGATTATCAAAAGCAGAGAAGTACTATTCCACCACCGAGCGTGAAGGGCTAGCTATGGTGTATGTGCTCCAGAAGTATAAGTAGTACTTGCTAGGAGGCCATTTTAAGATGTATATAGATCACTTCGTGTTGAAGTACCTGGTCAATAAGCCTATGTTGTAGGGGGGAATCTGCAAGTGGCTCTTATTGTTCCAAGAGTTTTATTTTGAAGTTGTTGTGAAGCCTGGATGAATGAAGGTGGGACTAGACCATCTCTCATGCATAAAAATAGGGGAGGAACCCACTAATTTGGAGGAAGGATTGCCTGACACATAATTATTTTAGTTTGTAGGTTTCCGTGGAGTGGTTTTTGAGAAATTGAATTCGGATAATCCACAGTGTTCTTCATTGTTTTTGTCGACGTTTCGAGTCATGTTGAGGATATAATACATTCCCTAATGATAGGTGCTCCATTGGAAGGATACACTGCCCAAAAAAAGAAGGAATTAGTGGTGCATGCGACATATTTCTCTGTCATTCTTGGGCATATCTACAAGATGGGGACTGACAAGATATTATGATGGTATGTACCTAAGCTCAAAAGAAGCAGCATTCTCATGGACGCTCATAGGTGTGTCATGGGAGGGCATTATGCAGAAAGAACAACCACACAGAAGATTCTACACACAGAGTTATGGTGGCCAACCCTCCATTAGGACTCAAAAGCATATTGCAAGTCGTGTGATGTGTGTCAAAGGACTAGCAAGCCAACATGGAGGGATGAGATGCCTTTGAATCCACAAATGATGTTGTAACCCTTCGAGAAGTGGGCGATAGATTTTGTAGGAACCATTCAGCCACAAGGAAACATGAGAGCAAGGTACATTATCACCACGAAGGAGTATTTGACTCGTTGGGCAGAAGCACAGCCTGTGAAGGATTGCATAAGCATGATTGCTGTGAAGTTCCTATTTGAGCATGTACTAATGTGATTTGGCTGTCCAAAGATCTTGATGAGTGATCATAGTATGCACTTCTCGAATGAGACGATCAGTGCACTGAGAGAGGAATTTTAGGTATACCACTAGAAGAGCACACCTTATCACCCGTAGGCTAATAGGATGGTAGAGGTGTTCAACAAGGTGCTCGAAAATGTGTTGACCAAGGTATGAAATGCTCAATGAAGTGATTGGGACCTGCACATACCTGTAGTATTATGGGCTTATCGAACAACATGCAAGAAGTTGACTGGACAAACACCCTTTAGGCTTGTCTATGGTGTTGAAGCAGTAATGCCTATGGAGTACATTGTGCCTAGTCTGTGCATAATACTATTCACAAGCATGATGGATCACAGAGCCTTGGAGGAGAGGCTCGCACAACTGAACAAGCTCGAAGAAGAGATATTTTTGGCTGGATTTCACCAGCAGGTCCAAAAGTAGTGCGAAAATGCAAGCATGATCAGCACATCAAGATGCACACATTTAAGGTAAATGACCTGGTTTTGTTATATGATAGTAAGTTTGATAAATTTCCAGGTAAGTTTAGGATGCACTGGTTAGCACCTTATGTTGTTAAGGAGATTACCGATGGAGGAGTGGTACAGCTAGTCAAATTAAATGGAGAACCCTTCCCAGGAAAGGTGAATGGAAGTTTCTTGAAGCCATACACTGGTGGTCCGGCCATGTGACTAGATGATGGTAGCATAGTCCTAGTGCTCTAGGTAGCTAAAAGGAGGTGCGGGACTATAAACTACACTAGCTGGGTTGGGGAGCTGTGCGATTGGAAGATGATGCAAAGCAAGGAAGTGTCACTGCGTCTGCCGCAGCGTGAAGGGAGTTGTGCTACCTAGGGAGAAGTGAGGACAAATCAGGTGGGCAGGCGACATTTAAGACTAAATTTATGTCTTATATCCTAGGAAATCTGCTACTAATTCAACATTAATGAATCGATTTTGGGGGGAATAGTCGTATTTGAATTCAAAATGCCCTATAAATTGTCAGTGGCTTTCCAACATGAAGCACTTACCATTTTGAGAATTGAGTTATTGCACTCTTAGGTCCACATGAACAATTGTCAAAGGAGACACATGAACTAGTGAATAGTGTCATGTTGATACACGCAGAAGCTATGGACACTGAAGAAGTGGTAGCCGAGGAGAATGTGTGGGAAATTGATATGAAAGTACTGGCAGGGGTCCCTAAGTCACCGAGGATGTTGAGACCGAAGCCAATCCCAACCAAGGAGACTATGAAGTACAAGAAGGGCAAGTAGCCTGCCATACCGATGCATGTCTCGCCAAGGTGAAACCCACCAAAATCCACTGCACAGGAGAAGGGCAAGGCCATAAAATTGGAGGTAGAAAGGGAGGACATTGAAGACATCTCGATAGATGATGAGGATGGGGGAATAGAAGTGGAGGAGGTTGAAACCCATGGTGCAAACCCTATTATGCAGTTATTGGAGTTTGTTTCTCCATACAAGCATAAGTCCAAGGTCCCAAAGGACATTGATGAGAGTAAGACTTCCCTACAGACCCCGCTGCTACCAGATGAAATTGCTTTTGATGGTCCGTGTCTGGCATGGGTGTTGATACTGAACCTTGAAGACTGGGACTTGGTGGACCACAAGAAGTTCCTACACCTGTTGACCGAGCAACTGATGCACCACATCATAGACATGAATATAGGGATGACCACATTGAAGCCGTAGAAGTGGCTCAGGGGAGTAGAGAAGGCAGGGTTGCTCAACTTGCTTTCGGTGCCACAACATAACTGCACCCCTGTGACAGTTTTGGTGATCAAGCAGCTATTGTGCTTGGTGCATGATGGGTGTCTATGGCTGAAGGAGAATATACCCATCACAAATATGTTAATTCACTGAATAACGCACTTGCCATATACAAGTGAGAATCTAGCAATGATCTGTGGTGGCAAGGGTGGCAAGCAGGCTCTCGCAAAGTGAACGAAGGAGAAATTCAAGTTGGTGAGGAAGCCACATGGGTATGGTATCTCCAGCATCTGCGACCCCGTTGTGAAGGTAGCAACACAGATCCTTACAAGGAAGGTGATGTGGAAGTGTCGTGCTGACGAGGTGTTGGCACCTATCATCGCACTCACACAACAATGCATGGAAGGAGTCCAATTTAACTGGTCGGACAACCTTCATGGAGAGTTCTTGACGAACTACTGCAAAGCACAACAACAAAGAAAGACATTCCACTATGCCTGGCTCTTGTTGTCAATTGTGCTAATAGCGTGGGAGCTACCAAAGGAGAGCTACTTCCCTTCGGTCATGCCAAACTTCACTAAAGTAGTGAAGTACACTTCGTTGTGGGTGACCAAGGACACATAGCAAGTTCGGGATAGGAAGATATTCTGGATCTTGATGGAAATGAATATTAGGATGGCCATCAATCACAAGCCATAGTTGTCGCCCACAGTGTATGCTACCATGCAGAGCTATGCTGAGTTCAAATCTGATTTCCATTGAGTATCTATCAAGGCACATAAGGACCCTAAGTAGAAGTGGTACGACTTGTTGTATTTGGTCACGGATGACGCCATCAATCTGGTGCTCGATCAATGGCCAACAGAGTGGTACACTACCATAGACTTGGCAGTCGGTGGAAGTAAGTTTGTTGCACAAAAGAAGAAGGAGGAGGCCAAGCTGAAGATAGCATAGCTGGTCAAGAATAGGAAAAAGGAGGCCACTGAGAAGGCCCAGATAGAGCAGGCAAGAAACGAAGAAGGAAAATAGAGTGGCACAGAGAGGGGCCCTGACAAAGGCGTGAGGTCGCTTTTACTTGAGACTAAAGAGGAATACATAAAGCAACTTGACGTGGACCCTTAGGAGACGTCCGCCCATATTAAGCACCCAAGAGAGCTGGAAATGGGAGTGTCCAAAAATAAATCCAAGTTGACCAAGACCTTGTTGGACCTTATTACACTGACGGAGGGTGACTTACACGACATCAGAGACACAGTCAGAGATGTCACGACGAAGGCCCTGCATCAATTTAAACAATAGCAGCAGATCATCCTAGGGGCCATCCAGATCGAGTTGCAGGAGTTGTAGACCCAGAGGCTACCAATGTGCTACACACGAAGGCTTCCAGTGCGATAGTGCTGCCGAATGGAGTACTGACCATGGAAAATGAGGCTAACAGGCCCATTTTCAAGGCCTTGAAGTGAGTTGGGCTGAACTTGGCAACGCTTCCAGCTGAAGTTGTCCACCTCTTACAGGATGGAGTAATTGCATAAATGAGGGCCCAAGAGTAGTGCACCCTCTAGGTGAATAACAAATAGTGGATCAACAATGAATAGATGGACCTATAGAGAAATGTTGCCATCACTTCTAAGGTCAAGGTGACCAACCAGAGCAAGAAAATCATGCAGGTTAGTGTGGAGGCATGCATAATGGTCCTAGAGTTGGCCATTCCGGAGGAAGAGCCAGTCGAGATCCACATCTGCAAGTTGGCCACAGGGGTGTGCGACACTTGAACTGAGATGGCATGGGTTTAGCTAGAGTTGAACCTACATATTACCAAACTACAGCTAAGGGCCCAGCGCCCCACATCGCTAGAAGTAAAGGAAAATTGGGCGGCTGCTGTCACAGAAGTAGTCACGACAGTGCAAAGTGCAGTTGCAGATTACGCGCAGTTGTTCGAGTAATCATTTGAGGTCTGGACAAGCTTGCAGTAGGACCTAAATGTATAGAGGCTAGAGATGGGAGCGCATAAGCTACAACAACGCTACAATGAAGTTAAGGGCACAGCGCGAACTGTTGCGCTGACATGGAGGCTAGGCAAGCTACAGGAGGCCAAGAAGTTGAAGGAACAGGTGGATGCAGCGCTGCACAAAGAAGTAATGTTGAATGTGTGACTAAAGCCTTGGTTACAAGAAGCTTATGTAGTCATAGGAAATATTGAAGGTAAGCTTACAAATCTAGAAGTAACACATCAAAAGCTTTAGGTTCACAGTGCAGGAACAGTGACCGAGAAGATAGTGGAAGATGCAAAGCAGGCAGCAGCTCACTGCATGGTCGAGGTAGTGGTCATACTGGTTGAGCTGGATATGCTTCATGTAAAGATCTTTGCACATACTGAGTGACTCGAGGGCGAGTCACGATGTTTTTGTTGGGGCTCTGTTGGGAGCGAGATCCCACAAGGGAATTTTTGGGGCTAAAAGCCCATGTTTGAGTAAATTTTATAATATAATTGTAAAGACTCCACACTTTATGGTCATAGAGTGTGAATGTGTTATGTGTCATAAAGGGTAGTCAACCCCCAGTTTTGAAGAATAAAGTCAGTTGTAAGAGATCTACCCATGGTTTGCAGACCATGGGAGCGTATAAAAAGAGCTAAGCTCTAAGTAGTTTTAAGAAATATAGAATGATAGAACATGGAATAGAGTCATAGCTTTGAACCAAGAAGTCTAAGTCTTGGGTTGTTGTGTAGGTAGAGGCTCCACAGCTGAGTGCTTAGAGGCCTAGGGTAGAAGTCCATAGCTGAGTGCACAGACCCCTGCAACTATGTGTGGAGGATGGATAGAGTCTGTAAACACTTAGAAGATATTAATAAAGATAGATATTATGCAATTTCTTTGTTTTCATTCTATTATTACATCTTGATACATTATGTATGAATTCCCTTCATTATGTGTATACAATGTGTGAATGACTGCAATTAAATGGAATAATTGAATGTAGTTACAAATATCTGTTTACGCGGTGTTAACTATAATTGTTTGATAAGATAAGCAAGTCACTTAGAGTAATTTGGAAATCTATGCAACATGCTGCCACAATAGTGCAAAAGAACCTAGGCAGTTAACTAGGGCTGTGTGAAGGTCGATAATACCCTTTCACGGAGGTATTAAAGGATAGAATAAAGGGCTTGTCTTGCAAGCTCTAGAGCGAAGCAACATGCATGAAGGCGGTGATAGAGGGAAGCAAATGACATCACAACCATCTCATGGTGTGGAAACTGGGTTCCAGCATCCGCCCATATTGCTTTGGGTGAGACTTCAGTCCGTGCTCTGTGGGCTGATGCCGAAAGGGAAAGTAGTGTAGGGATTTGTTTGGCTAATTAACTCTGAACTTGGATCAAGCCCCCTCAAGTCAACAGTAAGCACCAAGAAAAGTGGAAACTTTGTAGAATCTTGGAGAGACATTCGTATTGTCAACCATGGAGAAAATGTTAGACTGAGGTGAAGTATGGGCTTTGGGGTCAGATTATGTCAACTGATCAACGGTGATGATCTTTCCATTGTGGGGAAATAACATCTTACAGTAAATTGTAGATGCAAAAGCTAGCATGGCATAAGTATAAATACAACCTAGAATGATGTTATAGTCGAGGGGAGCATCCATGACTTCAATGTTAATATAGATAGTCTTACCAGCAACTATGATGTGGAAGTTGTGTTATAAAACAAAGGGGTTGTGAAGGATGATCGTCCCATGCTTGAAGAGTGATGGTGGATGAGGATAGGTCAGGGGAACCAAGTTGCTTCCAAACACTAACAGCCATCACATAGGTGGAGCCACATTCATCGATGATACACCACTGAAAGTTGGCATTTATAATGGACACTGGTATTTGAAATGAAACGGATGAAGGCAGGGGAGGATTTTCTTACTTATCAACATGAAATAAAATCATACGATCGTTTTGAGGATCCATGACACCCAAGGCAGATAGTAGAGCTTTAAGTTGGTATGGGCATGTCTAGAGGACTTTCAACATTGACATGGAAACAGGAGAATGTGCCAAGTCATCTACTATGCTATATGTATGGGCTTCTTTGGAAAAAGAAGAATTTTGACATAGCGTACCTTTGGGGATATTGGGAATAACTTCAATATTAGGCTAAGGGATCTGTAAGGTACCATTGGATGACGATAGAGGCTCAGTGGAGACCTTGGGTTGGGACTCAGTCACTGACTTAACATCTAGATTTTCGTATTGGCGTGATCGAGTCTGAAATTTGACTTGCTGGATATTGAGGTCATCATAATTCATCATAAGAATCTAATAATCATGGTGATAATATGGGGGAGTTGGTTTAGTTTCCTGACCTTGTGTAAGGTGGGTAGCTATATATCATTCGTGAGAGAAAGGATTGGTAAGCACTGCCAATTGAGATGAGGCACGAGGGGGAGGAGGAGTGGTGGGTTGTGATCCTTGAGAAGTTGCTTGATCTTCCCATACTTGTTACATCTAAGGTAAAAGAGGACACTGATGGGTATAATGACCATATATGTTGTAACAAGCACAAGGCTTGCTCATACGAAGACCCTTGTTTTGCTTGGGTTGACCGCCCTGTTACTGGGTTGCGGGATTAGGTTGAGGACCCTTAAAGGCATTGGATGGAGGACCCTAGTTACCTTGATTACCTTGAGATTGTTGGTTCTAATTACCCTTTCCATTGTTCCTTTTCTTGGGGTTAGGGGGATTGGGTCCACTCCATTAAGCATACACTTGACCTTGTGGAGGAGGTGGCTATTGTGGTAGAGGGGGAGCAGGCATGGGGGGCTGGGGCACTGGTGTCGAAGGGGTAGAGCACTAGGAGGTGCATACTAATCATAAAGAGATGGGGAGACATTGGGATAAATAGGAATCACAACAACTGGACCTCACATTTATTGATGTGGATGGGGATATGCATATGGCGTGTTGGGACCTTGATAAGGGTTTCCTGGTGGGCGATTTTGGGAGGGATAATTATAAGTGGAATTGGTCCCTCCTTGAGGTCGACCATAACTCATATGAGGTGGAGAATATGGTTGGGCGTGTGAAATGGTTCCAACTATGCCATCTGTTGAGCCTCAACCTTGCACCTTCCTATACACCCTCTTAGCCCTCATTCTCCACTCACTTCATTCATCCAGTGGTTAAATCATTGCATTATAGTCTAAAAAGGACTGTTTATATGGTTTTTTGACTATACTGATGTATTTTGTTTGGTTTAGTTTTTTTGTTCATGCCAGCACAGGATTCCGCAGCTATTTTGTTAAAAGCTGTGCTCCAGGTGTCCTCTGAAGGAACGAGCTACATGGGCAAGCTCCAGATGGCAGGTACATGGAATGTGTCCCTTCGAATCAGCCAAATCATCCATAAGAGGTTGCGGTCAACCAAAGTCAAAGAGAAAATCCAACCAAAGAGTTCAGTAATGGCACGTCACTTTTTTGGGCACGTGAGTGATATGTGGCCTAGTTCTCAGCTCACGAAGGCACCAACGCACCTGGAGATCGTTCCTGAACCGGGAATCTAACAGCCAACCACTCCGAAGATTTAAGAAGCATAACGACAGTTACACTAGATCTCGGCCAAAGAGATCTACGTGTTTATGGCAACGTAGTTAATAGCGTAGTAGTTGTTAGTTAGTTGTAGTATTTTTCATTATAAATAACTCGTTGTTGAACGCTGTAGGGAGACTTTTGATACATGTGAATTCTGAACCGTTTATGTAATTTCCGCGCTGCTGGTTATCTTATCACGCCACTGTTTTATATTCTATTGATTTAATTACATGAGAAGACTTTTCTGAAGATAGCCGTGTGATTATTTGATTGGCTGAAGTGGAAGAGGGCCCCTGCACGCTGAAGCCTTGTAAAGTGTTTGCTTAGTTTTATTATGTTTTTGTTTTATCATTAGCTTGTACATTACATGTTTTATGTTTCTGTTGTTCATATCTTTACCTTTGTTTTCTTAGAGCTGTAAACTGATCAATGCTTTTTGCAGGTCCTCTTAGGCAGCCCGGGCAATTTTTTCATCTTTTTAATAACTTTTGGCATATGAGATCATATTGTCCTTCCTGCTAACTTTTATTTTCTGGAGTTTACATTCAGCATTGTCCTTTTCAAGTTGTTATTTGCTTATTTCTTTTTCTGCTAATTAGATATCATACTGCTTAACAATTTATGATTTCTTTCCGTGGTCAAATGACTATATCAGCAGGAAATCAAAATATTACTAACTGTAGTGTGATTTAGTTGTCATATTACTTATTCATGGTTGCTTTCCATAAAGTAGATTGAGCTGAATGGTAAAGGACTAGAAGAGTTTAAGTAATGTGATTAATTTCTTTTCTGCAATTTACATTTAGTTATCATATTGCTTGGTATGTTCATGATTACTTCCCCAAGGTAGATTGAGCTGAGGAGTAAAGGATTTGAAGAATTCAAGTAGTGTAATTAGTTTCTTTTATGCAATTTACTTTCTTGAACAGTTAAATATCATATTACTTAACTTGTTTATGATTACTTCCCACCAGGTAGACTAAGGCGAAGGGTAAAGGATCTGAAAAGTTAAAGTAGTTTGAATTAGTTGCTTTGCTTTAAGTTTGAGTTGTTTTCCAAGTTTTTTCTTTCTTTTCATTTTCAGCAGCAAGGATACTGGGCCATTGTCACTAGTTCGCTATTTGATGTATTTGTTTTCTCTAAAGAATTGACTTCATTACTGTAAAGATTTCTTTTGAGCATTTTTTCAAGTTTAGAAATCATCACCATCTACACTCCACACACTTCACACTTCACTTTCATCATCACACATTAAAGAAAAATAAAATCCAAAAACAAACTAAAAAGCTTAAAACGACAAAAGCCTAAGGAAATGGTTATCTAAGTACATATAGTACACCTCACTTCGTAAGTTTACGAACCCCGGGTTGACATTATAAATAGCAATTTAGATCACACTAAATTGACCAAAAATTTTGGCGCCGTTGCCGGGGAAGTGGAATTAGGTAGGCAATTTCTAAAAAAAATATATAAAAACAAGAAAATTTCAAGAAAGGAAAATTGATAACCTCTCAAAGTATGCTCTCCTCTTGTGCCTAGTGTGATCTGGAGGATCAGAAAAGAGAAAGTTATTGGTTTAATAGTTTCTTTAGTATGCTCTCTTCTTGCACCCAGAGTTACCTAGAAGATCAGAAATAGAATTATTAACCCGACTTGAAGAAAAATAAAAATGTCATGCATAGAGCAAGAGATTCTAGGGGAAGGTTTTTAGCTAGAGCCAAGAGTTCGATTTTTACAACTCCATATACTTCAAGGAATAGGCAAGAGACACCTCCATCATCTCCAACTCACACTCCTAGCCCTAGGATTCCTGGAATTCAAGAGGCAGTAGTTGACTCTCTCGCACCATCTATTGAATCCAAATTAGGAAGAGATCCTTTCCTTCCTTCTACAGGGAGACAGATTGTAATTGAAGAAGTAGAATCACCTGAGGAAGAGGGAGAAATTCCTCCTCATACACCCTTGGTAGAGGAAATAGAGGACTCTGAAGTCTCTGAGGAAACTACCATGACAGAAGAAGGAGCAACCAGATTTGGTAGAGGTAGAGGTAGAGGAGGAGGAGGAAATAATGGAGGAGGTAGAGGTAACATTGGAGGAAATAGGGATGGAGACAACTCATTCGGATTTCCTATAGTCGATGAGGACTCCCGAGCCACAATGAAAAACATCTAGCCATCTGTCCTCCCAAACTTCCATGGGTTAAGAAATGAGGACCCTGAAACATTTCTATTTGAGTTTGAGGTCGTGTGTCGAACTTATGATTATCTGGAAGTCTCTCAAAAACTCAAACTGTTTCCTTCAACATTGAAAGGGGCAGCTTTGAAATGGTTCATGGGATTACACACTCAATCCATTGGGACCTGGAATGATATGCAACAAACATTGTTGGATAGGTACCTGGACTATTGTATGCCCACCAATCATAAGGATGAGGTATTCAAGATGGTGCAAAAGGAAGATGAAAACTTGGACGATTTACTCGAAAGATTTCAATATAACCTGAAAAGAGAAAAAATGAGTAACTTAGATGATGAGACCTTGAAAGCCCTTCTATTAAAAGCCATTAGAGATGAATGGATAGATATTTTGAACATGATGGGAAAAGGAGACATATCTCAACTTCCACTTCATGATATAGCAGAGCTATGTGTCCATCTCTTGTTGAGCCTCAAACCTGCACTCATTTACCCATCCTCCCAACAGCCTTTTCCTACTCATTTCCTTCTTTTGTCATCATTTCCTTCATCAACTTGTTGAATTCATTGCATTATAGGACTTTTTAACATGATTTGCTAATTGTGCTAATGATTGACCGTTGGTTTATATTTTTGGTTCAAGTGTTGCAATTCCGTAGCTAATACAAGGTTTCCGTAGTCGATCTCTGATTCCGCAGCCGATCCCAGATTCCACAGCCATTTTCTTGTTTGCTATGATCCAGGTGTCCTCCAGAGGAAAGAGCCACATGGGAAAGTTTGTATGACTGTGTACATGGTGCGTGTGCTATCAGTTCAGCCAAACTGGCCGTTTACACCCCTGGTCAACGTGGAAGTAGCTCCGGTCAAATGGCAAGGTTGCAAACGGTGGCACGGCTCTGCGTGTTCAGTTGGAGCACGTAAGTCACATTTGGCCTCTTCTTTAGCCACGAAGACTGCAGGGGACAAGAATCCAACAACAGATTTATTAAACCATGATGACCGTTCCCTAAATCTGCGCACGGTGCTTCTGAACGTGTCTTTTTCCTAGCTGTTAGTTAGCTTAGTTTACGCACAGGACAGTTGATGTTCTTGCTATAAATAAAGCGTTTCTACACGTTGGGCAGTTAGTTTTTGGAAGTTAATCTTTTGCTGTTGTAAACTCTGTTTTGAAGACTCTTTTATAAAGCGTTTACGCTCTCCACTGTGTTTTATTATGTGTTGATTTAATTTAAGAAGATAGTTCTATTTCTATCTGCATAGATGATCTTTTAATTGGTTGAAGTGGATGGAGGGCCCCTGTCTGCTACAACCATTGTACAGTAGTTTTTAAATTTACTTTCCTGCATTTCTTTTTCTTTAATTCACCATGTATATTAATGTACAGTTTTGAATTATGCTGCTTTATGTTTCTTTACTTTTCATGACTGATCAGTGTGTTTTTACAGCTTTGTTAGGAGCCCGGGACAGCGTGCTTTTCCTTCTTTCTAACACTAGTGGCATCTAAAGTTGTCTTATCTAAACTGCTGACTTTTGCTTTGATTTTCATTAGTTTCCTTGCTTAGTTAGTTTCCTTGTCTAGTTACTTTATCAAGTTTTGTCAAGTTGCTAATCTCTTGATGGTTCTTTTTATCATAATTCGCTAACTTTTATGGGACCAAAATATCATTTAATTGCAGCTTGGTTTATTTAGTTTTTGAATCATATTGCTAATTCACTCCTAACTCTTTTTCACATGATCAATTTGGCTAAAGGCAGAATGTTAAGGGAGAATTAAGTAGTGCGGTTTGTCACTTAATTTTTGCATTGCTTTAGATTCAATAGAAAAGTTAGAGTAGTGTTCTTTCTTTCAGCTGAGTTAATATAGATGTCATTTTCATTCTTATCAGGAGTAAGATATTGGACTAGTGCCATTGGTCTTTTTGTTTGATGCTTTACTTTCATTCAAAGCTTTAATTCCATTTCAAGTTATTGTTCAAGTTTTCTCTTTTAAAATTCAAGAAGCATTTTAGAAATCACCACATACACACACATTCACTCACTTGTTTATAATTTCATCACATCACATTAGGAAGATAAGTTAGACATAAACTAAAAACGACAAAAAGAACTAGGAAAGGCTACTTAAGTATATATTGTACACTTCACTTCATCAGCTTACGAGCCCCGGGTTGACAATTTATGATAGTTTAGACAACACTAAATTGACCAAACACTCATGCATTCATCTTCTCGAGGCTCACTCTAGAAAATTCTTTCTCGTACCCAAGTAACCTATAGAAGAGAAAAATTTCATCTTTCTATTGCACAGGAATTCCTATAGAATCACGCTG
>APFE030441272.1:24808-61613 GCA_000404065.3 Pinus taeda | reverse complement strand
TGCAGAAGCCTCAGAGCATGTAGATTAAAAGGGAAATCACTCAATTTTGGTTGCATGAGGACATGCAACACCTTCACAGTGGGGGTATGTTGAGCCTCAACCTTGCACCTTCCTATACACCTTCTTAGCCCTCATTCTCCACTCACTTCATTCATCCAGTGGTTAAATCATTGCATTATAGTCTAAAAAGGACTGTTTATATGGTTTTCTGACTATACTGATGTATGTTGTTTGGTTTAGATTTTTTGTTCATGCAGCTGGGGAAACTTGTCACTTTTCGTAGCCAGCACAGGTTTTCGCAGCCAGCACAAGATTCTGTAGCTATTTTGTTAAAAGATGTGCTCCAGGTGTCCTCTGAAGGAACGAGCTACATGGGCAAGCTCCAGATGGCACGTACATGGAACGTGTCCCTTCGAATCGACCAAATCATCCATAAGAGGCCGCGGTCAACCAAAGTCAAAGAGAAAGGCCAGCCAAAGAGGTCAGCGATGGCATGTCACTTTTTTGGGCACGTGAGTGATACGTGGCCTAGTTCTCAGCTCACGAAGGCACCAGCACACCTGGAGATCGTTCCTGAACCGGGAATCTAAGAGCCAACCACTCCGAAGATTTAAGAAGCATAACGACAGTTACACTAGATCTCGGCCGAAGAGATCTACGTGTCTATGGCAACGCTGTTAATAGCATAGTAGTTGTTAGTTAGATGAAGTATTTTGCATTATAAATAACGCGTTGCTGAACACTGTAGGGAGACTTTTTATACATGTGAATTATGAACCGTTTATGTAATTTCTACACTGCTGGTTATCTTATCACCCCACTGTCTTATATGTTGTTGATTTAATTACATGAGAAGACTTTTCTGAAGATAGCCGTGTGATTATTTGATTGGCTGAAGTGGCAGAGGGCCCCTGCACGCTGAAGCCTTGTAAAGTGTTTGTTTAGTTTTATTGTGTTTTTGTTTTATCATTAGCTTGTACATAAGATGTTTTATTTTTCTGTTGTTCATATCTTTACCTTTGTTTTCTTAGAGCTGTAAACTGATCAGTGCTTTTTGCAGGTTCTCTTAGGCAGCCCGGGAAATTTTTTCATCTTTTTAATAACTTTTGGCATATGATATCGTCTTGTCCTTCCTGCTAACTTTTATTTTCTGGAGTTTACATTTAGCATTGTCCTTTTCAAGTTGTTATTTGCTTATTTCTTTTTCTGCTAGTTAGATATCATACTACTTAACAATTTATGATTTCTTTCTGTGGTCAAATGACTATATCAGCAGGAAATCAGAATATTACTAACTGTAGTGTGATTTAGTAGTCATATTACTTATTCATGGTTGCTTTCCATAAAGTAGATTGAGCTGAATGGTAAAGGACTAGAAGAGTTTAAGTAATGTGATTAATTTCTTTTCTGCAATTTACATTTAGTTATCATATTGTTTGGTATGTTCATGATTACTTCCCCAAGGTATATTGAGCTGAGGGGTAAAGGATTTGAAGAATTCAAGTAGTGTGATTAGTTTACTTTATGCAATTTACTTTCATGAACAGTTAAATATCATATTACTTAACTTGTTTATGATTACTTCCCACCAGGTAGATTGAGCCGAAGGGTAAAGGATCTGAAAAGTTAAATTAGTGTGAATTAGTTGCTCTGCTTTAGGTTTGAGATGTTTTCCAAGTTTTTTCTTTCTTTTCATTTTCAGCAGCAAGGATACTGGGTCATTGTCATTAGTTCGCTATTTGATGTATTTGTTTTCTCTTAACAATTGATTTCATTACTGTAAAGCTTTCTTTTGAGCATTTTTTCAAGTTTAGAAACCATCACCATCTACACTTCACACACTTCACACTTCACTTTCATCATCACACATTAAAGAAAAATAAAATCCAAAAACAAACTAAAAAGCTTAAAACGACAAAATCGTAAGGAAATGGTTATCTAAGTACATATAGTACACCTCACTTCGTCAGTTTACGAACCCCGGGTTGACATTATAAATAGCAATTTAGATCACACTAAATTGAACAAACACCATCTGCAACATGATATGCCCCCATTGCATAGGTAGCACTAGGCCGAGGAAGATCAGGGATGACAGTGTAAACATAACCAGACTTGACATAGATCAGATAAAATTTTAAGGCTACTTGGAGTGCCTCTTGCTTAGACTAGGGGAAGTGTGAGCCAAAATTCATCTAAGGAACTGATCCATATAGACTCGGTCTTCCAAATCAGGAGCTCTAGAGATAATCCTTCTACATCATTCTCGAACATGGTCAGAAAGGTGAGTGGCAGAAGTTTAACAGAAATAAGTCAAAAGTTTGGTATCGCTATCATAACAGAGAGGTAACTATAAATATGATAGAAATGTTATGGAAAGAGTCACGAAAGTGGAATGAGTGGCTCTGGGTTGATTGAGATACCACTTAGCAATAGCTCTAGTGAACGTGCATTGGAACAAATGAAGATGGATGGTGTCTTCAATAATGGAATTTGATGAACACCACATGTGGAAGGAGTGAACATGATTTGTTGGATCTTCTTGAGGATAACCTTCAAACATTGGGATGTCTGAAGGGATTTTAGTAGCCATAGCTAGCCAAGTGGGATTATGGAGAAGAGGATCATTGATAAGTTGGCTAAAATTGGGGAGACTTAAACTAGCCATAAAAGGAAGCAAGGGGGTAGGAGTGACCACACTGATGGTGGTTCCGCTAGTGGGGACAACTTGGTTAGTATCTGGGTTACCACCCTGCGTTCCCGCACCCACATTGGTGCATGACATGGTGGCAATACGGGGTTGTGAAGACGCGAAATAAAAGGATGAACTAGATGAATCAATAGAATTACAATCAAAATGATGATTCAATGGAGGACTGGGAGGATGAACTCTAACTTGACGGGGAGACATAATATGTCATAATGGGAACTAAGGGTGAAGACCTCGAATTTAATGCAACAAATGCCTAGCGGACAGAGTGATTTATAGACAATATTGATCTAAGAACTAAAGGGTGATGATAGAAATAAAATGTCAACAAACACCAAGAAAATACCTAATACAGTGGTGCCAAGTGTAGACTAACTATTTTCATGATATTACTCTAATATAAGCAAACACATCCTATCAAAGAAAATACCTCTAGCCTATAGGCGATCTAAATCCTAAAAAATCCTAGATCTACTATTTCATATGGCCTTCCAAAGAACTTCTTACTTGATGAAATTTCATTCATGCAAGTAGAGTTGTCCAGAGTAAGGTAGGGTAGAGAACCAACTAATTCCCATAGCCAGTCCTATAGGGTGATTTCCTAAGATTGGTCACTACGGTAACCTTAGTCCCATGGGGGTGGTCAATTCTTGAGCTTCTTGGTAGTTAACCTACCAAACGGATTCCCTACCACGAGTTAGGTAGCCCTGAGGAGAACTGCTTCCACGATGACCTATCTTAACCCCTTCTAAATTGGGTTTCTGATGCACTCTGCCTTTGGACCATGGGATGGTGGAGGATTTGAAGCTCCCCAATATGTCAACTTCTATGCCTCAATGAAATCGATCGATGGGTGTTACTGGAAGCCTATCCTACTGATACTAAGCCTACACTACAAATATTGCTTTGCCCTGTTGCCCAAGTGTGCTAAATTTATGTGTGTTCATTTATAATGGTGTAGTGTTTCAAGTCTTGGCTTGTCGATGTTAACCAAGCTCACATTCACTTAGGGTTGAGTATTTGAAAATAATGTATCGATTGGATTAGTTAATTAAGCATGGTTTCATGATATCATGTGTTTTTGAAAGTAAAATGCTAAAATACTATAAATAAATCTAAAAATGAAAAAAAAAAAAATAGCCAATCAAGCACACAAAACCCTACCGAGAAGGGATATTAAGAAGCTAATAAAGAGAGGGAAAACAAGCTAATAAAAGACACATAAACAAGCATAAATGATCTAATATCAAGGGAATGATATCTAGAGGTGCTAATCCATTATAATGGTGTAGAGAAATATCAAAAATCAGATTCAAAAAATAATGCAGAGGATAGGACTGAAGCTTATAAAACCTAGGATGCTCAAGGGGATCTTAAGGGGGAAAAGACAAACCCAAACTCTAAAGTGAGAAAATCTAAAAGAAGCCTATGCAAAAGAGTTGAAAAGTAATGGATCCAACTCTGAAAAATAGTGGTTGAAAATGTTGAAAACATTAGACTCCTCACTTAACAAATCTCTTCCTAATAATGTGGACGTGTACTCTAAACCCTAGGGGGTTTTTCATTCCTCAAAGAGACAAATAAAGTGGATCTAGGCCTAGGGGAGACTGAAAAAGAGGTGAAGTACCCAAACTAGTCCACAAGTAGCACTCTCGACAATTCTGAAAAAGATTGGAAATTTTCTAGAAAATTTCCAAAACATAGGTACTGACCTGGAATAGTGGAAAACACAGTTTTGGGCCAAATAGTGCACTTGGAATGTAGATCAGGGGCTAAAAGGAGATTTTTTTCTCCTGAGACTCTCAGTTAGCAGATATGTCACATATTTTTTCGTCTCCTACTCAGCTGGTACCTGTGACATGCAGAAAGAAGTAGAAAACCACTAGAATCCGAAAAATTGACAAAAAGGGTTTAATTCTATAAATAGAAATTGAGAGGCTAAACATAGTTGTAGAAAACACTGATTTTTTTTTTAACTTTTGTCACCTAAGAACGTTTTTACTACACCAATGGAGTCTCCATTTGTTAGTGTGAACTTTCTTGGAATGTATACCAAACACACTTCACTTAAGTCACTAGGTGACAAGTGACCATAACAACAAGTTGATGGCTTCTTGTGATTCAGATCTATAATAAAAATGGAAAACCTGCAACAAAAGTATAAATGATCTAGAATAGAAAGAAGTAGTGAAAATATCCAATGTAATAACCCAAATGGAAAGACTTTAATTGAATAAACTCTTTATTAAAAACACCTGGTGAAGGAGATCTACAAAAGGGTCTGTAAGTCCCCCTCCGTGGGATGGGTCTTTTAATTTCTTTGATGATTCATAAAATGATCTTCTCTCTCAATATGTGAAAAACCCAAAAAAAATGTGGAGAACTCATATGGGAGCTCAAAAGAAAAAAGAGGATAATGGTGATGATAATGGTGAATGAATGAAATAACCCTCCTATTTATAGCAAAGTATTGAGTTAATCTTAGAAATGGATATTAATAAATTAATATTAACCAAATTAAGATATAACTGTTTGGAATGCATTATTATATTTATTGGAGAGGGAAAATATATTTAAAATGGTTAAATATCTTTATTTAGAAATAATTAACAAGTAAAATGATTTATTAATTATTTTGCGAGAATTCAAAATGGTGTGAAATTGAAATAATTATTAAATAATGACTTAAAAATTATTCCAATAATAGAAATAAGGAAAATTAAATAAATAGTTAGTTATTTAATTATTTCCTAAGAGATTTAGTCATATGTGACAAGGAATAATTATTTAAATAATGATTTAATATTTATTTTTTTTGTAAGCTACGGTGTTACCTTTTCTATTATATACAACAACAGTAAAACTATACAATCGCCTGTGACGTCAACCCGGACCGCAGGGAAACCAGGTCTGTTGGTCACTCATAAAAACATAGTCTGAGAATGTTCACTTGTCAACTTTGAGAAACAACATATCAAAAACCATAACAGTACCCTATCTACATTCTGTCTCTTAATGTCTAGTCTCAGACACATAACAAAACCTGCCATACAGACTGTTTCAGTAAAGCTTATCACAAAATTCAAAAAATAGTTGGGCAAACATTCAGTCTACCATGATTTCTTGCTTGATTTCCTCCTCACACTTCGCCTTGGTTAATTCCTTCAACATGTCGTAGATTTACTCTATTTTGTTGTCCTGCTTCCGTATCATGAGCTGCAGATTAGTCGTCTCCTTTTTCATATCCAGCAAACCTTGTCCTATCTCTGTCATCTCAAGAGCGACCTGCTCCATTGCTCTGGCTAACAAATGTTTCATCACCCAATACATGTGTAATGCCTGTTTATATAATGTTAGGCACCCTCTCGTATTCCCAGGATCTGGAAGTAGGGTGTTCCACTCCTCCATTTCTGGATCGGAGGGTTATTCCATAACTCTATTTTCCAGCGCATCTGTTATCCTCCTGATATCTCCGTTGGTCCTTATGACATAAGCTCTCTCCGCTTCCTGCACAACCTGCTCTATGGAATGACGACCCCTCTTCTGTTGGTTCAAGGCCGGAGTCTCCATCTCGCAGTGGTCTACCTGCCATGATCTTCCTCATCCTCTACGCCTCCTTCCTTTACCTCTTTTTGACGGTCTGCCCTTGTTATTTCTTCTGCTGCTTTGCCCTACTTCAAAGGTATCCTTTGCTCTACATTTCTCCTTCCCTATCTCCATTTTCCTTTCTCTGGAATTTTCAGTTTCCTCTACTATTTTCTCCTGATCCCCCTGGGTATTCCTCCTTTATCCCTCCTTCACCTGCTTTTCCCTCCTTCCTCCTTCCACCATATCATTTTGTCGACGTTTAAGTCTGTGTCCCGAGTCTCTCTGCCAAACTACTTTGCTCTTTGCCAGCTTCCCAGATTTCAAATTATTTGTCGTTCTACCTACTCCAGTTCTTAAATTAATACCGTCACCTAACCCCTGTTGCGGCAGATGATCACCGCTGATCCTCTCTCCTTCCATTTCCATAATTCAATCTGCTCCTTGTCTTGGTATGTGATCTCCTCTGAATGCCGTCACAACTAACCTAATAATGATAGCCTTGAGGTGTGGCGTGTGCTGGCCGGTACTACATCCCATCACTGCCTTGAGCTGATTGTATTTCTCCACCCCGATCAAGGTATGTGTGTTATCATGATCATGGCTGTATTGCTTCATTTTTATCCTATTTGGTGATTCAATTTAAGTTTTCCCATCTTGTCGTGGCCAGCTGGGGTGTCCATATGGTACCTACTTTTCCTTCTGGTTCGTTGCACCCCCAATTTGCCAGGTAATCTGCAGGTCTATTACCTTCTCTTCTTACATGATGAATGACCTTATACTAAATATGTTTCATAGATTCTTCTAGGTCCTACATGAGACCCGCCGTCCTCCAGCTCTTAGCCACCTGTTCCCATGACTTGCCATGATTTTTCTGATTGTCTCTATAACCAAATTTGAGTACCCTTCGATTTCTAATTTCATGTATCCATTTCTAATTGCGATCCTAATTCCTTGATATGCCGCCATGAATTCGGCGTCGTTCTTACTCATTATACCTCCTTTGTCTACATAGATCCATCTATTTTGACCTTAGCTATCTCTAAAGATCCTGCCATATCCAGCCGGTCCTAGATTTCCTTTTAAAGCTCCATCAAAGTTAAGTTTGATGAAACCGTCGTGAGGGTGAATGAAAAAAACTAGGCTTTGGTTTTTTATAACCTGTTTTTTTTTATGATGAGGGAAAACCATCTCGGGTTCCAGATTTAGATTTCTTAGAATATGGTTCTCTTCCTCCGAAGTTCTCTAGTATTCTTGGTCCCACGTTTTCGATAGAATTGTTTCTCTTATTTGATTCTGAGTTATTTTCCATAAATCCTCAAGTGTAGATATCTTACCTTGAAAAATCCTTCTATTTCTCTCTTTCCAGATGTTCCATATGTTGAACCCCATTACCAGGTTCCATGCTCTTCTGGTCATCGGGCTTTGAAATTGTCCCTTCCCCCATTGGAATAGAGTTTGTATTATGTCGAGGGGGTTTCGATTTTACTTTCCAAAGAGGCATCTAGTTTCTTCCCATTGAAGCTAAGCTATCGAACAGCCGTTTAGGATGTGTTCCTGATCTTCTCCATTTTGTTTACATAGGCTACATCTTGGTGGTCCGAAGAACCCTCTTTTCTGTATTTGATCCTGTGTAAGTATGTGTCTTTTGCCTACTAGCCATGCAAACATGGTGACCTTTGGCCACCACCTATTCTTCCATAATTGTTTCCAATCTTGTGTTCGAGCTTCCTGTGCTTGCTTGGATTTTATGGTATATGCTTCTTTGATTGAGAAAGTGCCTTTTGTGTTTCCGCCCCATCTGAGGATATCTGGTCCATCTCTATTTTTAATCCTTCTTGAGTCCATCTCCTTTATTATCCTGGCTTTTAGTTCCTCCTCCATGTTATTATCCCATTCTTCAGGTCCTTTCCATTCTCTCCACATCTCGTTTTCTCCTCCTTCCTTCCAGTAGTCTTTGACTAGGATTAAGCCTTTAGCCTTGGCTTCCCTGTAAATATTTTGCAACTCCTAGATTTCCATCATTCTTTCCCTCTGTCGCCAGGCTTCCTCCCAGAATTTTGCTGTCCTTCCATTTCTTATTTCCCAAAAAGCATGTCTATTTATGATGTCTCTGTTCTGACATGTCAGTTCCCATATCGCAAATCCTTTTGGCATTTCTTCCTTTCTCATAATTTCTTCGGCTGCTGTGGGCATGTTATATTTTAATGTCCATATTTCCTTCCATCGATCTTTTCCTCCTTTCATCCTCCTCCGCAAAAGTTTCGCCGCTAGGACTTGATTTAAAATAGCTGGATCTCTTAGCCCTAGCCCCCCTTCCTCCTTTGTTTTTGTTAAGCTATTCCATGAACTTAGGGCCCATTTCTTCTGCTTTTTTGGTCCTCCCCATAGGAATTTCCTGTAAATTTCAATTATTTTGGTGCAAACTCCTTTCGGGATTGCCATAACCGATAGGGGATAAATAGGGGTTGATTGTAATGTTGATTTAAGAAGCACCAACCTAGCTGCTATATTCAAAGTCCAAAAGGCCCAATTTTCTAATCTTCTCTTAAGTTTCTCTATAATGGGTTGCCAGATGGTTATCCTTAGTGAGCTTATATCGAGCATGGTTCCTAGGTATTCAGTGGGCAACTCTCCCTTTCTAAACCCCAAGATTCTTATCAAGTGGTCTTTAACTATTTCAGGTGAGTTGAAAATAAAGGCGCTCGATTTATCCTTATTTATTTCAGTTCCAGAAGCTTCCATGAATACCTCTAGGATCTCCTTTACCTTTTTTACTTCTCGTAGTGATACCTTGCAGAATATCATGATATCATCTATGAACTATTGGTGAGTAACTGGGATGTTGTTTCCCCATAGGCGCGGCCCTTTAATTTTCCTTTCTCTTAGCTATTTTTTAATGTACCTTCCGAGCCCTTCAGCTCCTATTATAAACAGGAAAGGAGACATGGGGTATCCTTGGCACAGGCCTCTTGAAGCATTAAAGGTTGCAGTTGGAGTACCATTTAGGAGTATGCAGAAGTTCGGCGTGGATATCATGCTCAGTATCCATTTCACCCATCTATTGCAGAACCCATAGGCTTGAAGAATGGATTCCAAATATTTCTAGTTTATTCTGTCGTATGCTTTTGACAGGTCCAGCTTGATCATCATGCCCGGTTCCTTTTTTTGTTTTAAGGTGTGTATAACTTCTTGAGATGCTATCAGACCATATAAGATTTGCCTCCCCTCCTCGAACCCTGTCTGTTCTAGGGATATTATGTTAGGTAGTATTGGTTTGAGTCTTTTGACCATTAAGGTGGCTATAATCTTATAAATAACGTTGCAAAGGGCAATCGGCCAGAAGCCTTCTGCTGATTCTGAATGAGCCGATTTGGGGATGAGATTTAATAAAGTAGAGTTTAATCCAGGCCATACCTTTTGATGTATGTGCTTCCTCCACCACTTCTAAGATTTCTTCTCCTATGAAATGCCAATAAGCTTGGTAAAATTCTGCTGTATATCAATCAGGTCCTGGGGTTTTGTTTCTTTTCAAGCCCTTCACTATTTCCTCCACTTCCTCTAGGGTTGCTCCCCTCATCAAGGCTAAATTTTGGTCTCTGGTTACAAGCTTGGGAATTTCCTTACTAATCCTTCCTATGGCCTCTGTTTTATTTCTCAGGGGTTCAGTGAGTAAACCTCTGAAGTGATTTACCAGATCCTGTTCCATTTCCTCGTGCTGAATTACGCACTGGCCTTCCTTGTTTTTAATTGAGAAGATCATGTTCCTCTGTCTGTGTTGAATCATAGCCTTGTGAAATAAATTTGTGTTTCTCTCTCCTTATCTAAGCCACTGAAATCTGGACTTTCGTTTCCATAGGATTTCTTCCTGTTTCCTTTGCTCCTCTAATTGGCATATTACAATGCCTTCTTCTCTGCTTCTCTCCTCATTTCTGCCCTCCAGTATATCCTTCTTTTGCAGTTCACTAATTTTTTGTTCTAAGTGATGCTACTCTTTGAGGATGTCTCTGAATTCCTCTTTATTCCATTTTTTTATTCTCCCTCTAAGCTCTTTCAATTTGAGTTGAAAAGTTTTCATCTTGCTTCTTCCACTTTGTCTACTTTTAGTCCACCATTCTCCTATTTTATGTAGAAACTTCTGGTCTCTAAGCCAAAAGGCTTCAAACCTAAATGGCCTTCTTTTGGGGCTCTGCTTGAGGTCTATCTCCAACTTTATTTGCCAGTGGTCTGAGCCTACTACTGGTAGGATCATGGCTTCTATGAACACATCTTTCATCATGATTTGTTCGGAGATAAGGAATCTATCCAATATTGAAGCTATTTGATTTGTCCCTCCTCTATGATTATTCCATGTATGGGTGCCATTTATTGTTTGGATATCCACCAATCTTTGTTATGATATCATATCTCTGTAAACTTCCATATCTGAATCTATCCTTCTCATCCCTCCCCTCTTTTCTTCTAAGGTCTTAATAATATTAAAATCACCCCCTATAATCCATGGCTTCTCTGGAATAAGTCTTCTCATTGCTTTTAGATTTTGAAGGAATCCTTTTCATTCTATTGGGGTGTGTGGTCCCTACACTCCTGTTAATACTGCGGATTCGATGCTCCTATTACCTTGAATGTTCCTGAGAGGATTCATGGGAGGCTTATCCAATTTTCGAATTGTATTTCCTCTGGGTTCCATATGATTTCCAGTCCTCCTGCGCTACCTGTTGCATCCTGTCCCATTATTTCATATCTAGTATTACCCCTGCACATTATTTCTTTCATTCTTTCTGTACTAATCTTTGTTTCTTGGACTATCATTATACTTGGTTTATCTCTTTTTAATCTATCTTTCAGGTATCTTTGTTTACCTCTAATGTTAAGGCCTTTGATGTTCCAACTTGTAATAATCATTTTAACAATTTTGGTGGTAGTTGGAATACCTCTGATAGAGGTATGACCCTTCCAGAGTTCACTAGCATCTCTCCTACCTCTTGAATTGTCTCGCTCATTGATCACTTGCCCCTCTTTCTTCCTCCTTTTCTAGAGCAGCTCATTCCTATGTTCTGGTTTCCTTGTAAATCTATCAGTTCCAATTTGTTTGTTGTTGTTACCCTTACTTTTTCTTTATATTTTTGGAAGGCTTCTTTATATATTTCCTTCTGCTCCTCCAGGATGAATCTTTCATCTAACAGCCTCCATTCCTGCAACAACTTCCTCATTATGCACTCCTCTTCCCCTCCTTTATCTTTTTGTGGGTCTATCTCCATTTGTATTTGTTCATTTGGCTCTTCTCCTTTTTCCTCTACCTCCCCATGTTCTATACCCTTTTGTTCTGATACTTGTTTTCCTGATTCCTTTGAGTTTTCCATTGTCTCTTCCTCACTGTCTTCTTTTCCCCCCATCTCAATCTCTTCTTCCTGGAGGACCTTGAATTTGTTTTGCATTTCCAGGGTAATATTTTCCTTTGGCATTTGTCGTTGTGGCTTATTAAACCCTAATTTCTTTTTCTACTGTACTTCTTTAAAACCCTCTTCCCCCTATTCAAGTTCCTCTGTTTTTATTCTCTCTTCTTCTCTCTTCTCCTTTACATCCTCTGTTCTGTTTAATGGGCATTGTCTAAAAAGATGCCCATATTCATGACATCATTTGCATCGAAAAGTTATGTGCTCGTAATCCACTGGTTGTTTCCAGATCTCGCCATGATATTCCAGCTCAATGAAGCCTGGGAGAGGTTCAGTTATATTCATATACACGCATATTCTGGCATACGATGTATATCTTCCTCTTTTTATGGATTCTGCAACTTTCACAAAAGACCCTATTGTATTCCCTATACCTTTTAAAATCTCCAGGTCCCAAAAGTCCATTGGAAGCCCGAAGAGTCTTATCCAAACCGGGGCTGCTAGCATTTTCTCTTTGTCTGGGTTGTAGCAGTCTACCCAGTGCTGCATAAATAGGCCTACATTATTCATGAAATAGGGTCCTCCCTCGAAAATCCTTTCCTTTTCTTCTATGTTAGATAATATCACGATAAAAAAACCTTTCGCTCCTAGTTTTAGTTCCACATGCCCCTTAGGTTTCCATCTCTATTGTATCAATTTAGATAAGTCTTTCTCTGATGGCCAAAACCCTACAAATTTACATATTGATGCATAGTCTTTCATGTAACTCCTATATTCTTCAATTTTGTTGCTTGGTATTACGAACCTGGGTTTCTTCGATGCCCTGGGAAGACATTTACGTCGCAGACTCATCTGCCAGTTTGCTCCGCTAGCTGAGTTTTCTCTATTATTTGGCTTCATTACATTCCACATACACTCCTTGCTTGCCTCCCCCGTTGCCATGCTTTTGTAGGAGGGGATCTCTCCCCTCGCCCCATTTGTTTCCATTAGGCCCCTCAGCGCTTACTCTTTCTTTTGTTCCCTCTTGCTACGGTTTGGAAATCCCTGCTTTGGCCCTTCTCACTTAGAACCGCACTCCCTGCTCGCCTTCTTTGCTTCAAGATTGCATACAGGACGGTTTGTTCAGATCTTCTCTACCAATGAAACCCTCATCCACCGAAACCCTAGCCAGAGTCGCTCAATTTCCAACCCGTAACAACTATTTCCAATAATGATTTAATAATTATTCCTAGAGAAAATTAGATAAATAATCATTTATCTAATTATTCGTGTGGGTTATTTTTTATTTAAATCATAAAATAATTTAATAAAAGTGGTTTACCAAATTAATTTCCATAGTGAAAGTGATTTTACTATGGTAAAATTAAATCTAGATGGTGTATTTCAATCCACCTAGTTAGAAATGGCTAGGTGATCATTTTTTGGTGATAAATGTATACCTTCTAATTTATTTTTTATCTAATTTCTCATTTATTCCAATATGTATACCATTAATCTTTTTCATTTCCTTTAAATTTTGTTGACCCTCTATCCCTTGATCATTCATAATTTTTCATTTTTAATAATTTTTAATATTTTTGTTCCATTGATCGTTATGCTAGTCTTTCATTATTTAAAAGGTTTATCATCTCTCACACAATATCTTTCTGCTTTCTAGTCCCTGAGGATGGGTGGAGTGTCCATTCAAAATGTTGGACAAGGAAAACCTCCAAACAATTCATATATGAAAGTTTTAATAAATAACCTAACATCCTAGCTACATACCATATTTTACTCTGTTGTAGGTTCTAGAAGCTTCTTTCTATGTAAGTTGATCTAGCTGTAGAATTTGAAATCAGCTACAAAACTTAAATTTGGATGCAGAATATCAATGATTCAGTACTTATACCTTTTAAGAATTTTGTTGTTGGTATTGGAATGGAATCTTATTGTTGCTTCTCCTTGAATAAAACAAGACCTCAAACGTGTTGCCTTAGACCTAAAAATTTATTAGCAAAAGAGGGGTAACAAGAAAATGGGAAAGAGATAAGGGGTGTGAATATATAAATCGCCAAGAACTCTTGGTTTTCAGTTAGTATTTTTTGTATATAGATGCCAATATTGTTGGGTTTCATGTCTATACTTATTATTTTGTTTTTTTGTTTTTTCTCTTTTTTTTTTTTTTAATTTTTAATTTTAATTTTAGAAAATAAAATTACAATTAGGTTGGAGGATGATAATAAGAATCTCCTTTCTCAACAAACTTTAAATAAAAATTACCTTGCAAATATTTGACACACTCTTCTATTGTTAATGGTTTATGATACAATATTAATCTATGACCAATAACAAGGAAGGTAAACTTTTCTTCATCAATGGTTTTGATTTGAACTGATTCATTATTAAAGATACTATTCATCTCATAAGGACCAAGCCAGTGAGTTTGAGACTTTCCTTGGAAATATTAGAATTTAGAGTAACAAAGAAGAGCCTAATCACCTTCCTTGAACCTTTTAGCTTTGATAAATTTGTCATTCCATCTTGATTTTCACTATTCAACTATGTTGGTCTTTGGATAACATCTCGTTGAATCTCATCTAACTCATTCAATTGTACTAACCTTTGTTTTCAAGCTTTAGATAGATCAAGGGCCAATTTTTTTGTTGTTCTAAAGGTATGCATTTAGAACTTGATTGGAAGGAAAAACGGCTTCCCATAAACAAGCTCATAGGGATTATGTCTAGTTGTATTTCTCGATGTGGTACGATATGCCCATAATGCCTTTAGAAGCCTTTCTACCCAATCTCTTTTATGAAAATGTACAGTCTTGGTTATAATTTCCTTAAGTACCTTCTTATTGGTGGATTCCACTTTCCCATTGGCTTGTGGATGATATGGAGTAGACTTCTGATGTTTGATTTTGTATTTATCCATTATTTTCTACACAAACTTCAATGTATTTTAGTACCTTGACCTATCACAATTTCCCTTGGGACACCAAAATGAGTAAATTTAGTATCCTCAATAAGAATGTAAATACAAAATTTTCATTTGCAAAAGGAAGTGCTTTAGCTTCTACCTATTTTGTAACATAATTTGTACAAACAAGTATATACCTTTTCTATTTAGATTGGGGATTGATTGGACTAACAAAATCTAGAACCAATTTTTAAAAAGGCCCTACAAGTACCTATGGTTGTAGAGGAATCACGTCTGATAGAATGGGTTTTCCCATTCTTTGAAAGATATCACATCTCTTAACACATTCCTTGTGTTATAGACATTTTTGGGCACTACAAACCCAATCATAAATGTCCATAAACTGAGGGCTCCTAAGTCCCTAAAAGTGTTGCTTCACTACCTAAAGGAAAAAGGTTAGCTGATTACATCATCTCACAGAAGTTCTCCACTAAAAACTGCTCATAAATGGTCAAAACTGGACCATAATGAATACCCAGTGTAGAGGGTGTGATGCATATCACCTTCCCAGTGTAAAGGGTGCAATGCATACTGAATGCCCCCTCTGTAGGGTGTGATGGGCAAGAATAGACAAATGGCAGAGACAGTTTGCGAGGTGGAAGATCATGGAATCTTCCAGAAGCTTCCCCTTTGACACTTGCCTCTCTATTTTAGACTAGGGATGAGTAAGAGATCATCAGTCTCCAAGTGGAATCAAGAACTATCAGAGAGAAGACACTAATCAAAACCCCAGAATATGACTCACCCCCCTACAATCATCTGTATATGGATCCCTCATCACAAAGATCCAGAGGCTAGAATCTCTTATCTTGTAGAGAAGTGATGTTCGTTTTTTGGTGAAACTTCATAGTGTTGGGTGATCTAAGCTTTACTTGAGGTGAAGAAGGGCTTTCTTGCTGGAGGATGATGCTGAGTCAGAACTATTGGTTGTAATCCTCTTGTTATTCTTGATATTAATAAAGCTATTCAAGTTTTCCTCCATATTCTTGTATGTTTGATTGTATATGCATTTGTATGGTTAATACACTTTTGGTCCTGTGTTATTTATGAATATATATCTTTTTTCTTTGATAGTAGTGTGCTGCTTTGATTCCACAGGTGCTCTTTGAAGCTGGGTAGACGAAGAAGAAGCGACAAAGATCTATGAGGAAGGAGAGGAATCAAGTAAGGAACCAAGTGCAAGACTAAGGTTGGTGTCCTTTTTTCCACTCTTATCTATTTTCATAAAGGGAAATGAAAGTAGTCTTTACTTGTTTGTTTCTAAGATAGCTACCAGTCTTAGTGGGAATAGCAGCTTCAAGTGGACACTATTCTCAGTAACACCTTGGCATATTTAAAAAGCAAAGGCCAATAAGATCCCAAAATAATGACTTTGAAAGTGGTTCTTCTATCAACATAGTTTCCTCCACATGGTTCATCATGACAAGATTTTAATATTTATGGTACTTCATCTTCTTGAACACATCTTCGGATGATTAAATCATGTCTAGTTCTATACAATTCTCCATATATCCAAGAATATGGTGCACTAGATTTGATAACTTTCTACTTCTCTTTGGATGATAATTATGGGGGAAACTTTCCTATAACCAAATAATTAGGAATAGATAGAAACCAAGGAGTTTTAATACATTGTGCAAAATGATACTCGTTAAGAAAAATATCTTTTACAAGAACATCATTATTATCATTCTGCATCCTAGAAAGGAAATCAACAATTATGTTTTCTTTTCTTATACTAACAAGAATAGTAATATTGAATTCATGTAACAATAACAACCATCTTGTGATATTTCCATTATTAATTGATTTACTCATTAAATATAAGAATGATCTGTATGAATAATTTTTTCATAAACATTGATATAATGTCAAAACTTGTTAATGGCATGCACAATAGCTAACAACTTCTTTGTTACTATGAAATTTAACTATGTGGGAGTCAATTTTTTTCTTGTGTAATAAATAACATAAGGAGTTAGATCTTTCTTTTCCAACACAACTCCTAAATTTGCATCTGAAGCATCAATTGGAATATGAAAAGGAAGAGACCATATAAGCCCCCTTAAAATTGGTGCTTCAGTGACTTTATGCTTCAATTACTAAAATTCTTCATGGTAGTCCAAATTCCAAACAAATTCAGAACCTTTTGTAAGAAGTTTAAAAAGCGGAGAGGCTATTTTTGTGAAGTTTCTACGAATCTTCTATAATAACCAGTAAAACCAAGAAATCTTCTAACATCTCTTTGACAAGTAGGAATTGAAATTTTAGAAATTACTTCTACCTTAGATGTATCCGCCTTATTCCATCACCTGAAATATGGTGACCTAAAAAATTTCATTTATTAAACAACAAAACATTTCTCTTAACTTAATGGAATATTTGTTTATTTACACCTAATGATAACTTTCTCTAATTTTTCAAGAGCTTCTTCAAAAGTATTTCCATAGATAGTAAAATTGTCCATGTAAACTTCCACACAATCATGAATTAGATCAGAAAAGATACCCAAAATTGCTCTTTGAAATGTTGCAAGTGAATTACATAACCCAAAAGGTAGTACCTTATAGGGATGTGTACCACATGGACATGTAAATGTTCTTTTGTATTGGTCCTCTGGTTCCAATTGAATTTGATTATATCCAATGAAACCATTAAGGAATGAAAAGTGTTTCTTTCTTGTTAAGGTATCTCGTAGTTGATCTATAAAAGGTAGTGTAAAATGATCTTACAAAGTAGATTTAGTCAATTCCCTATAATCAATTCGGACTCTCCATTTTTCCATTCTTTTTTGGAATAATCACTAAAGGTGAAACCCATTGACTATCTGATATTAGATAAATGAAATTCACATTAACTTTTTTAATTCCTCACTAACAATTTCTCTCAAAATAGGATTTAATCTTGTCTGAGGTTGTCTAATTGATTTGGAATTTTCTTGAATATAAATGTGATGCATACATGTTTTAGGATCAATTCCCTTCATATAAGTATATTCCCATGCATAATAAAAGGAATGTTTTTGTATCATTTTCATTAACTTTCTCTTTTTAAATTGTTCCAGGTTATTATTCACATTTAATGCTTTACCTAGAAGATTTCTACTAAAGATTTTCCAAAATTGTCCATAGAATGCAAATCCATTTGATGAGATGATAAATACTCAATATTACAGTGTTCTTGAAAACTTTGATGTTGTTCACATTATGAAGAACAATAATTATTGTTCATCAAATTTATTAATTTATATTCCTTATTTATTTGTGAAAGAGTAAACACTAGTTGAATATCATGAAAGTATTCATTATCATCATTCATCCAAACTTCACTTTCTACTTCAGTTATTATTTTTGCAGGTGGATACAATGTCAATTTCTTAGTAGAGCTACCATCAAAGATATACATATCACTAGATACACAACTTAATAGTGCATCAGCTATGGCTAGCCAAGGTCTACTAAGGACCAATGGATGGCCTCCCAGATTATCCTTGGGAATTAAAATCATAAAATCAAGATGGTACTCCGAAGAATCCAAAGATACAGACACATCTTTTATACCATCTGGTTTGATAAAAAATCGATCTGCTAATTGTAATAATGTTGGAGTATATTGAAGATTGGGAATCTTCAATTCATCTATATTTTTTCACTCATAATATTGATGGATGTTGCTAAATCAATCAGGGTTTTTGGAAATTCGATACCATTATTGTGAATTTTTAAAATAGGGATACTTTGTTGAAAAATACAGCAAGAAATTCTCAATTTGATTTTTCCATGATTAAATTGAGAAAAATCAAATTTCCACATCAGCAAACAACTTGGATGCAGTTAACTTGTGCGACATGGCTTGTGTCACCTATATTTCTCAGTAAATTCAAGTTGGGGATGTTATATTTCAGTTAAGTAAGTGTGATTGCCAATTTATAGCAATCATAGTCAGTTATCTGAAGTTGTTTTCAATTAAACTAGTTCTAAAAGTTAGAGGAACTAGTGGAAGTTAGTTGTGCAGTGAGACTTATGTCAAACTCATTGATCATCCAATTAACTAATCAAACAACCCAAAATAGCTTACAAATCAAGATAATTCAAGTTACCTACTTGAGGTGCAGATTCCAAGGTAGTGTAACATCAATTATAGACTATTCCAGAGTGTACATGTGTTGCATGCAACCTAATGATCAACACGAGGAATTGCACAATCCATTTTGGAGAAATTCCTAAATAATAGGGACTTAATTTCCCAAGTAATTGAGAAAGAAAATAGGGGCTCATGCAGAGGAAGAAATTGACTAAGTCTAAGTCAAAGCTTCTCACTGAGCAAAGGAATTGGTTATGCACTTGGACATTATGCTCAGTTCAACAAAGAAATTGTAATACATCTTTATTCATTAGATTAATGTGAGAAGGGAATGTGGTTTTTAGTAGTTTTCTTTCCCCAAGAAATATATATATATACTTATATATATATATCATTATATATATATATACTATATATATATATATATATATATATATATATATATATATATACATATATATATATATATATATATATATTATATATATAGATATATATATTATATATATATATATATATTTTTTTTTTTTTTTTATTTTTTTTTCCGGTAAGAAAAAGTCGTAATTTTATTCATGTTGATAAAATTACATTTTGTAGATGCTTAAAGCATATGCATATGGTTGTTCCTGTATTAACAGGCAGCGAATAGAGATAAAAACACACAGGGGCAAAAAACTGTGCTGTAAGGACAGGAATGCAACAGAAATAATAGAAAAAAACTTATCTACAAGCCTATATTTTCCTTCCTTTTTTCTTCTCTACTTTACGCCAGCCTCCAACTTTGGGAGTGGAGACAATTAAGGCAAGTTGGTTTTCCTCTGTGTACACTGGTTGTTCTTTATCCGAGTCTGATCCTTCGGAGCTATGTGCTCGTTTGGCTCCGCTTATTTCCAGCTGTAATTCTTGCTGCCGTACCATGTTATTTGACTCCAATTTGGGCTCTTCGGTGTTCTCCTCCATCATTTTTTCCTGTCTTTTCTGTTCATCTGTGGGATCCATGTTCAGTGCTTCCTCCTCCAGTGGGTCGGTGTGCTGCCAATCTTTTGGTTCTTTCTGTTGTTTCTTGTTTTCTTTAGGCTCCCTACTAGACAGTGGACATGCATATTGAAGGTGCCCTGTCTGCAAGCAGCTGCGGCATCTGAATGCCGTGTTCTCATAATCAAGTTGTTGGGACCACAGTGAGTTATTAAAATTCAATGTGATGTGATCTGGGAGTCCTTGAATTAGATCCACCTCTACACATATTCTGGCATATGTGAAGATGTCCCGGATTGCTCTGTCCTCATCTATCTTGAGATGTTTCCCTAAGGAATTCCCAATGGTTGTTAATGCTTTTCGATGCCAAAAATGTAGTGGGAGTTTATGTAGCCTTACCCAAACTGGCATCGTCGAAAATACCATGGTATTTGCATCAAAGTCTGGGAACCAGGGGGTGATAAAGAGACCAGCATTACCCCAAAACCAAGGCCCCTGATTGATGATATTGTCTCTTTCTAGTTCTGTGCTAAATCTGACTATGAAGAATCCCTTAGGGCATAGATATATTTCACATTTGGATGTCCATGAATTAAAAACCCATTGATGCAGTGCATCAGCTTTGGGCCAATAACCATTAAATCTGCATATAACAACATTGTGAATTAAATCTGTGTATAGATCTGTTACCTCCGGCATTGTTACAGTCAGCATAGGTGATTCTGGCCTCTGTTCCACAATGTAGGGCCCTGGAATCTCTGGTGTGTGTGCTGGTTTTTGTTGTAGTGGTTCCTTCCCTTTGACTGCATCGAGGAAGGAGCCTGTATTCTTTGAGCTAGTTCCCTTGCATCCGCCTCGAAGTCTCAGATTGAGGATGATGGTTGAATCTTTAACTATTCCATAATGCTGGAGAGTGTGTTGGTACTGCATGCAGAGTCCTGAAAATAAAAGATTTTGGTATGTTGTCAGAGTGCCCAGTTTTATCTCAATCTGCTTTTTTAATTCCATAACATCCATCCCTTCCTTGATTTGTATACAATAGTGTCTGCCTTCTACCGATCTGATAAATATTTGTTTCAGATCTGACAGATCAGCCTTGACCAAGCCATGATTTATCTATTTGTTCTCCGGATCTGGCAAATCGATGGTGGTTCTAGGGTTTGTATGCCTATCCTCCGCGTTATTGGGCTTTCTTTCTTTTTCCATATGCTTCCGTAGTGGTTCTAGATGCAGCTGTAATAGATCTGGTGCACCCGCGGTCACTACCGGCCAGAATGTTGCTTCCTTGCCTTTATGCTCCATTAAAAGCTCAAAACTGGATTGATTATGTGTTTTGTTTAGCAAATCTGGGCGGTGGTGGTCTGCAACGTTCATACCGTGCTCTGTTGAATGAACAGCGAATGACGCACTGTGTGAGAACCCTTTTTGCAGGTGAAAGGAGCTCCTCCATGACCTGGAGGATGATTGTGCTGCCGCCAAGGATCGAACCGCCGTAGAGGAAAGCCAGATCCATGGCGATGAAGACGATTTGGTTGATCTAAAGCGTGGTATCGAGTAGGTAATCCCTGCATTCTCTGCCCCCTCGGTGATAAGCGTTGTGTCAGCGGCGCTGAAGAAAGTGTTTACCCTAGCCATCCTGATCGTACCAAGCCATAGAGAGCTATTATTAATTATCAAGTCCCCCAAGAAAAATATTATTTGCATGTGTGTGATTTTTTATTGCATGTCTAAGATTTCTGTTATAAATTATGAATTAATGTCTCCAGAGAAGTAGAGTAGGTTTGTATCTTTTGATTTTGATTAAAAATTCATAAGTATTTGCAAATCTACACCATAATTTCTACATGATCTAGATATTTTTGAACTATTGGTTTCCCGATCATAGTATCTGCAATATTTCCTACCAATTGGATTTTATTGACATATTTTCTCTTTCTTATTAGTTCTCTGATGCATGACTCCTTAATTGTTTTTGAAAATATTGATATTTCCTTTATAGTTTGGAGAAAAGGAATTTCGATGCAAATATTTTTCTATTGATCTACCATATCATATTCTGGTAAAACATTTTTCCTTTCTATTCCCTTATTAATTTTGAGCCTCTTAGAAAAAAGATGGATCCAGTAGGGAAACAAAAGGTTGTTCTATTAGAGGAATTGTAGAAGTTGGGTTTATTTGGTTGTCATCTAAGTGTGCAGGAACATCTTCCTTTGGAGGAGTCTTATCTTGATCAGGAAGTGTTTCTTTTTCAAGAACTTCATCCTCTTTAGATTTTTGGATGACAACTGGTGGTGAATTATTTTTCAAAACCCTACCATATCTATGTTGGACATCATTTAGATCTAATGGGGCTATCATGCAAGCTTGAAAATTATGACCTTCTACATTGTAGAGAGATTGTTGATTTTTTTTGTTTGGTTTTGGGAGTGGTTGAGTAGGTATTTGGATGGAATTTTGAGTAACTATAGTCGATGGTAATTAAAGTGGGTGATTCAATGGTTGAGATTATAATTGAGGTTGATGAGGTTGGGTTGGTTTTTGAGGGTAGTATTGATTTGGATAAGGGGAATAAGGTTGTTAGAATTGAGGATATTGAGGATTTCTACCATAAGAATTGTGCCAACCCTATGCCCAAGGTGGATTTTGGGGTTGAGGTGGCTAAGCTTTCCAAGGCATAGGTGCAGTCCAATTATTTTTCGGTTGTGCATTGGATTGGTATTGCGTGTTAAAACCTTGTGTCATACTAAGCCGTTGGGATGGCCATGGTGTTTTAGAAATAAATCAAAGCGATTAATCTTGTCTTGTTCCAACTTCACCCTAAAAGGTAGCTTTAAGCCTAGGCGTTGAAGGGACTTCCTTTGTATCATTATTTTCAACACATATGACAAAAGTTTCTACACTATCAAAAGGAAATTCTTTGAGCATTTTCCTACACCTTGGACATAAGATAGATAATGAAACAATCTCATATTTTTTCTTATTTTGTATTTTGAGAGTATCTAGTTGTTCACTAAGATTCCCAAGAACATTTGTTTCAAAGTAATCAAGAAAGTTTCCTAATTCTTCTCTACTTACTATTCTAGTTGCAGATTTACTAACTCTTGACATGGCTAGATCTCTTGGATTATTACGAGATCTACCCTTACCTCTTGAGATATGTTTTCATAACCCACATGTTTCACCAAATGAAAGTTGGGAAGCATATCCTTTTCCCATTAAGTTGACGAGGTCAATCCAGTCATCTCTTATAGCTTTTAACAAAAGAGATTTCAATGTTTCCTCATCTAGATCATGCATCCTATCCATTATAACATTGTAGACAAATATTTCCACTAAGTCTTCAACGCTTTCATCCTCCTTTTGCATCATCTTAAATACTTCATCCTCAAGGTTATGGGACATACAATAATATTAATATTTTTCTAGGAACACCCTTTTCATTTATTCCCATGTTCTAATACTATGTGTTCCTAGACTCATAAACCATTTAAGGGCTCCATCTTTTAGAGTAGCTGGCAATAGTTTCAATTTTTGAGTATCAACTAGCTATTCATAGTATCTACATAATACTTCGAAATAAAAAAGAAATGTCTTCAGATCCTCACTTCCTAGGCCATGAAAATTAGGAAGAATAGAGGGTAAGATATTTTCATGTGGTTGTAGTATACTCATCAAAGATAGGAAATCCATAAGGATCTAGTTATCCCCTACCTCCCCTACCACTTCATCCTCCACCTCCTCCTCTATTTCCTCCTTTTCCTCTTCCACTTCCAATCCTAATATCACAATTTACATTTTTTACTTCTCCTTCCCCTTCTCCTGCCATTGTGTACTCTTCAAATCTAATATAAGATTCAATAATAGGATTGATTAGCTCTACCTTTGGTTCTTCTACTAATGGTATTTGAGAATAAACATCTTCCACTTCTTCACTAGGTACTTCTAAGTCTTGTCCTAAGAGTTTTTCACTTGTTGGAGAGATGAATATAATTCCTTTAGTAGGGGATGTGGGTTCTTCAACTATAGCTTCAGTGGAAGAAGTTGGTGAGTCCCCAGGTTGAATTTTAGATCTATGTGCCTCACAAAGTTTATGTATACCTACTATGGATGGAATATGAGTGTCAGTGGATGATGTGTCCCTATGTGCTCTAGTGGAGGTAAAGTGGTAATGTTGGGATTGAACTTTATCCTCTACCTCTACTTACAAATCTACCCATAGAATCTTGTTCTTTATTCATGCATTCTAAATTATTTCCATCATTCTTTAATTATGCATCTATAATATTGAAAAAATTTAATATGATGTGTGAATAAAAAATCGAAGCCCTATATACACTTCCCTGGAAATGATGCCAAAATCATTGGTAATTTACTTGATGTTTAAATTAATTCATTAATTGTCAACCAAGGTTCATGTACTTGTGAAGTACATGTGCACAATATATTCTAGGAATTCTATTCTTGATTTTAAAATATGAAATTAAACCAAATATAAATGGGACTAGATTAACTCAAAACATTTCTACACATGTGTTATTTTCATCAATATTACTCTTTTGAAAGAAAATCAAGTTTCAAAGTGATATCAATTGAAAATTTTAATTTATCAAACTGAATCAAAATTTTCATCTATTACAACAAAAATTAAAAGTTACTCTACTATAGTAAATTGAAATTTAATCTATGGCAACAAGAATTGAAAATTATTCTACTTGAACTAAATTGAAAAATCTATTCTGATGAAGAAATTAAAATTATAATTATAATTGCAAGAAATTTAAATGTTCTAAATGATTTGGAAAGTTTAAATTTTGTTCTACTAAAAAGAGGAATAAATCTAAATCAAAATACTTCAACAAGATAAGATGTAACTCAAAAGGATTACTAATGTGCATAGTTATGATTCAAAACTGCTCTTTCCATTACTCGTGAAATAAAAATGAAAATAGTTGAATGAAGTTACTTGTGAAAAAGAAATATTTTTCCCTTTTTATGAGTTCTCAGCCTATTCAAAATACTGAAAATGAAACTAAAAATGGATGGACAAAATAATTAAAAACATCAACAAATTGTAGTGAAGAAAGCACTATTCATCTAAGGAATTGAAATTAACATAACGAGAAACTAATTTAGTCCTAAATCTCTCTATGGGGGCCTCCTATTGAGTGCAAGAATGAAATTGAATATAAAATTACTTAGCCACGCATTGGTCACCAAAGAACAAAGTATTTGTATTAAATGTCAAAATCTTGAAATTGCAAGTGATTACAAATTTAACAAAAGTAATGATGTCAATTACTTAGCCTCAGGGCCTTTTATAATATTCTATTAAACAATTGTTTTAAGATTCATATGCTGAGAAGCAAGTTTCTACTTTCACAACTAAGAAATGAAATCGAAATTGGAGTCTTTCTTCTCTTCATTTGTCACTAAAAGATAAAATCATGGGAAGATTTTTATTTGACATATCAACTCCAAATTATTCTCATCCAATTCCATGCTTGCTCGATAACACCATGAACCACCTTCAAATCCTAGACATCGTTGGAGTGTGATAGCCATAATTTACTTTTGATTTGACCATTACATCTCTCAAACTGGGTGACCTGCCAGATCCGTATGATAGGTGGATATCCATGTGTTGATGATTTTCCATCTACCTGTGTCCTTTATTCCTTCTCCAATGCATTAGAACATATCTAACCATGGACGTGGCTATAGAATATTTCGATAGCTACAAAATGTGTGCAATAAGGTAGCAATAGGAATGTTTTGATTAAATTTCATAAAGAAATAGTAGATTATAAACCACAAATGATTGATACCTTTTATGATGTTTGAGCATAACTGGGTAACCTTTCAACTTGGAAATGTAGAAAATTGTTATGAAAAGGATGGAAAGGAAGTAAAAAAGGGTTGTAAAAAACAAGACAATTTTGGACTTCAACAGTCACGTGTTTGCTTGAGTAGCCCAAGTTGAACACAAGACAAGTTGGATGGTTAGCCATACTTAGTGAGTTTGACCTTGAAATCAACTACATCAAAGGAAAATAAAACAATGTTGCTAGCTCACTTAGTATGAGGATTCAAGTTAATCATTTGGAATTTGTAGTCTCCTACCATACATACTCAGTAGAAAGGGTCAAGAATGCAGGACAACATGATGAAAAATATAGGAAAATGAAAGACAAGTTGCTACAAGATGGAGGGCGTGAGGAATCTAATCTCATTGATGATGACCTAATTAGGGTAAAAAAAAAAAATTATGTGCCAAACAATGATGAATTAAAGAGACTCATAATGAGAGAGTTCCATGTCAAGACTTATTTAGGCCATCCATGGTATTAAAAGACCATGAAAGCCATTAATAGGTTCTATTATTTGCCAAATTTGAAAAAAGAGGTGGCTTATTTCATGGCTAAGTGCATAAGATTCCAGATAGTGAAGGCTAAATGAAATCATCCAATAGGATTATTACAGCCTATCCGCATTCTAGAATGGAAATGGGAGGTAATTTCTATGGATTTCACTACAGGTTTTCCTAGAACATCTAGGCAAAATGATGTAATTATGGTGGTAATTGACAGGTTGAGAAATGTGGCTCATTTTGTAGTAGTCAAATCAAGTATTTTTTCTAGTGAGGTGGCACAAATATCCATAAAGGATATTGTGAGACTGCATGGTATTCCTAGGAAAATTATCTCAAATTGAGATGTTATGTTCACTTCAATATTCTGGAAGGAACTATTTATAGGATTGGTGACCGAGTTGGATTTTAGTATAGCATATCATCAACAAATAGATGGGAAGACAAATAGCATGAATAGGATCCTTGAAGGTAGTTTGAGGATGTATGTAATGCATCATCCCAAAAAGTGGTATGCATACCTACCACTCGTAGAGTTTTCATATAACAATGTATACCAATAGCCCATAAAGTTGAGTAAATTTGAGGCAATGTATGGGAGGAGTTACAATACTTATATTAGTTGAAGTGATCTAATGAATAGGGTCCTCATTGAGCCTTATATGCTCAATGTAATGGAGCAAAAAATTCAAGTCATTAAGCAAAATTTGAAAGTGGCACGGGATAGGAAGAAAATATATGCATAAAGAGTTCTAGGTTGGGGAACATGTTTACTTGAGGATCAAATCCAAGAATATTTCTTTAAGTATTGGGTCATATGCCAAGTTGGCATCATGTTATTGTGGGCCTTTTGAGATCCTTGAGTAGATTGGACTAGTGGCCTGTTGTATGGATTTACCTCCATCAATTAAATTTCATGATGTTTTTCATGTCTCTTTTCTTAAAAGATATGTGCAATGTTCTATTCATGTGCTATATTGGTATATGCTATAGGTGGAACCAAAGGGATTCCTCTAGCTATAGATATTATGCATTCTAGACTAGAGGAGTCTCATGCTCCAAAATCGATCCATAGATCGATTCAAAGTGCAATGGAGGCACTTTGGGTCAGAGGAAGCCACTTGGGAAACGACTGACTCCATGAGAGAAATATATCCTTTCACATTTACTATTGAATAAAATGTGTACATGATCATAAATAATGTATATAGTTGTGTATATAAACCTCCATAAAATAGTATGTGTTTTATATTGTATCTCTATATCAATCCAAAGGGTCTAGATAAGTGTTGGAACCTTCTAAGTAAACTTGAGTTACCATTTCTCTGTCATGGTCCATAATTCCTTTACTCTTAAATGATAACATATTTGTGTCTTGTCTCCATGAATGTCCTTCTTATAACCTGTCCTCCTCGAGCATCATCTTGCCATGTGATGGGACTCACAATTGTCATGATTTTCTTATCCTATTCATTAGTTTTAATGTTGTTTTCTTCTTTTTTTCTCAAGCTTATGATATATTAATTCGCATAATATATGACATAGAAGGAATTAGTTTACTTTTATAATTTTTCCTTATAGATGTGTTATTTTGATTATAAAATCACTAATTGTTCATGGTTTAATCTTCATTATGTACAGGGATTTTGTGACATATCATGGGAAACCGATACTTGATGTTGTTTCCAGACTGTTCATGGTAAAATCAGCATAATATGATATTGTTTCCAACTTACCATGGTAGATCAAGTGAGAAGGGCTCTTATTTAAGAAAATTTGTTAGGGACAAAGCCCTTTATTTTCTTTTCTTGGTGATATCAAGTCTATTTGTAACTAAAAATGAGCATCCTTTGAATCTTTAGATTCTCACTATTTCTCTTTGTTAAAATACTTACTAGTTTATCTCCCTCGACTATAGTATAAATACAAAGGGATTTTGTCTCAAAAAAAGATCTTTTTCGTAACATTTTATCAATTTGATAGACTTGTTTAAAAGCACTATCTATAACCATTTTCATAATATAATGCGATATTTTCATTTTTGAGAATTAATTTGTTGTTTTGATATTTTCTACAAGGTCGTCTGACTCTAGTATTTTAGGCTCACTCCTAGATAAGGCACTGTCTTCAATGGTATTATTAAGTTCACATTTTATCTTCATTTATGGATGATTTATTTTATGTATTTCTATATTAGTTGTAAATCATGTGTTTCATTTCAATAAACATAATATTTATAGTTGTAATATTGATTTACAGATGTTGTTTCTTTAGAAGGCAATTTGTAATCATTGTTTCTTTATTCTTTTTTTTTGTAAGCTATGGTAGTTCCTTCCTTTTTCCATTTACTAAAGCAAGTTGTTCCATATACAAAATCCTGGTGGCCTCAACTTGGCCACATGGGAAACCAAGTCTGTTGGCCACCTTAGTTTGTTATAAGCCATCCAGTAGCAAAATTTTACAAGGCCTTCAACCTAAGCTAAATACACTTCACAACTAGATACACAATTCAAGGTCTGAACTGACATACAAAGACAAGAAAAGTAAAGGATATCCGCTAAAACGTCCAATAAAACCTGGAAGGTAAAAAGCTATTCCTTGCTATCATCCTATTCAGGAGCCACGATAGCCATTGCTGCAGCAGAGGCACCCAGCGTCGGTGACAGCTCAATCATTTGTTGTTGGATCCTATCCATATTGCTATCCTGCATAAACATCATCATTTGTAGATTTTTCGTATCCTTTTTGAGGTTGGGGATACCTTGGGAAATTTTTGCGATCTCCCCCACCACTTGTTCCAGAGCTTTGGCCAACAAGCGTTTCATAACCTAGTATATGTGCAAGGTTTGTTTGAATAGAGTCATCGTGCCCCTGGTATGCCCTGGGTCAGGGACAAGGTCCCCCCATTCTTCCATTTCTGGCTCTAAGTCTTCCTCCATGATACTGTCCTCCATCTCCTGGATTAGCTTATGAATAATGGCATTCGTTCCTTCTTTGTATGCTCTTTCTACCTCATTGACCACTACCTTGATGGGTTTCCTACCCTTTCTAGGCCCTGCATTCTCCAAAGTGGTAGGTTCTTTTTTACTGTCTGGCTCTGGCGCCCTCAACCTGCTCAGCCCCTACCTCTTCCTAGGCAATCCATCTCTTCGTTTTTAGACTCCTGCTTACAATTATCAACATAAAATGTTAAATTTCGAAAATCTTCATACATTCAATCCTGCAACATTTTCTTCTTTCTAAGAATTCCCACCCAATTCAATCTCCCCCCCCATCTCTCTTTAGAGTCATGTCTCTCTCCCACCTTGGTATAAGGGGAGAAGTCCTGCAATCTAACCTCCAATCCTTCTGGGAATTTTCATCATCAGTTTCCTAGGACTGACCCTTTATCCTGAAATTGCACCCCCCTATCATGTCTATGCTCTAGCTTCTATTATGTAGTTGATCTCAGACATCTCTCTGCCTCTCATCCCTATCCTCATGCATTTCCTGTCGCAGCCCCTTCCCAGCGAACCCAAGCTTGCACCCCTCATTCAACATACAATACTTCTCAGAGGGAGTTACAGGAGGTAAACACAAAGAAACATACCCAGAAATATGCTTAGCCCCTGAGGTCCTCAATGTTTGTGCTGCCTTGCTCTTGTCTTCTCGTCTCCATGTTACGTGCTCTCTCCCTATTCTAGCCATCCTCATGTATCCCTTCCCACCTACCTTACGTCCCATACGTCTGCCACTACCGTTCTTGCCAGCCTCTCTCTTCATAATCGTGCCACTTCTCTCCATAGATGCTCCCACGGTCACGTAGGACGCCACCATGCCTTGTTGTTCAAGCATGAGGACTGTGGTATGTTGTCCTTGCCATCCTATCGTCTTTTTTGTCTTGATGCCCATGCCCTCCCACTTTGTCACCCCGATCAGGGGCCTCCTATGCCTGCTATATTGAGTTCTTAGCATCATGGTTGTCTTGGTCAAGGATTACCTTAAGGGGGTCCAATCGGGGATCCTCAAGTTGTAATGGCCAAATACTATCCAAATTACCTCCTTGCACATTGCTTCCCCTGTTAGCTAGGAAATTAGCCACTCTGTTACCTTCCTTTCTTACATGTTTTATGATCATATATTTGAACCTCTTTATGAGATCTCCCAGGTCTTGGACCAGGCTAGCCGTTCTCTAGCTTTTCGAAATCTTATCCCAACTCTTTTCGTTATTAAGTTTCCTCATCATATCTATAACTAGTTGGGAGTCTCCTTCCACCTCCAAGTGGTTATATCCAAGTCTTATCGCTGTTCCTAAACCTTGATGAACTGTCGTAAGCTCTATTTCGTTGTTGCTCATGACACCACCATGGGCTGAGTATACATATCTTGTTTTGCCTTGATCATCCCGAAAGATGCCTCCAAGCCCCACCAACCCCAGGTTGCCTTTGGAGGGCCCATCGAAATTTAGTTTTATGAAGCTTGCAGTAGGGCATGAGAAATGGATAGGGCTTGTTCTGTTAGAGCTGGAAGGTTTCCACATATGGCCTGCTACCATTCTTTGATCTAGGTTTAGATTGGCTAGGATCCGTTTTTCACTGGGTGTTGTCTTCCAATCCTATTGACTCCATATTTCCACTAGAATGGTTTCTCTAATATGACCCAGGGTTCTTCTCCAAACTCGTGGTTGAGTGATTTTGAAAGATTTTGCGGTTTCTTTATTTCCATATCATCCACAAATTTAGACCGACAGCTAGACAGCAAGCCCTTTTCACCACTAGGCTGGTGAATTGACCATGCCCCCATTGATTGATTGTTTCTTTCATGTTTTGGGGATCTCTGTTTGTCTTTCCAAAGACCCTCCGAATGTCTTCCCATTGTTGCTGGGAAAATTACAAGATTTCATCAGGTGTTCTAACATTCCCTGGTCCTGTTTACAAAGACCACAGTCGGGTGGACCCTAAATTCCATGTTTTTGTAGTTGGTCCCAGGTTAGAATTTGGCCCTTGCACATTAGCCATATGAAGTGAGTAACTTTTGGCCACCAATTTCCTTGCCAAATTTGTTTCCATAGGGGTTTCAGGTCATCTTGTTCCTACTCCATGCTAAGGTTATAGATTATAGGCTTCTTAGATCATGAATGTTCCTTTCGTTGAATGTCCCCATCTCAGTATATCTAGACCTATTCTAATAGCTATTTTCCTTATCTTTGTTTCTTTTATATACAACTCTCTTTGTTCCCTAGCTATTGTTCAATCCCATTCTTCTAGGTTTCTCCACAATATCCAGTACTCCTCTGTGTGTTCTTCTTTCCAAAACTCCCTAACATAATTTAAACACGCATCTTTAGCCTTCTAGAAGGTGTTTCCTAGACCTTGTATCCGATTCAGTTTCTCCCTCTGCTGCCAAGTTTCTTCCCAGAATTTTACTGATATTCCATCCCTAATTTTCCAAAAGTCATGCTTGGATATTATGTCTCTATTCTGACTCGCTAGGTTCCAAATTATAGAGCCCCTTGGAATTTCCCTGTGTCTTAAGATTTCTTTTGTATTTACTGGCATGTTGTATTTCTTCGTCCAAATTTTTTTCCATAGGTCTCCTCCACCTGCCATCCATCTCCACTAGATATTTGCGCCCAGTACTTGGTTCATGGTATAGGGATCTCTTAATCCCAATCCCCCTTCATCTTTACTCTTGGCCAGACCTTGCCATGATATCAATGCCCATTTATTCTGTTGCCTTGGTCCTCCCAAAAGGAACTTTTTGATAATCTCCACCTTTTTAGTACATGCTCCTTTAAGGGCTATTGTTGCTGAGAGTTGGTAAATTAGAATGGCTTGTAAGACCACCTTGACTAAGACTACTCTTCCATCTAGATTAAGGGTTCTGAAGGCCCAGTTTGCCAGTCTACCAATAATTTTCTCAATGGTTTGTTGCCAATTCACCATCTTTAGAGGATTCAGAGCTAGTGGTAATCCATATTTAAACAGGAACACAACAAATTACCGAGATAACCATAAACACGGATATGCAACAGAGATAATACTTCATTTCATTAATGTAAAATACTGAAATATGCTTATAAACAGTAATGGAAATAAACCAGCTAGGGAGATGGTAGCTTATCTATGAGAAGAGATGTGGCAGCTACATGCCTTTGAACTATCTTACAATGAGGCTTGAAGGCCTATTTATTTTTGAGAAATAATGGAAAAACCTTCACATCCTGAAACCTAACCCTAGAAGATGAAACACCAAATTGTGGGCCCCGTTTAGGTAAACTGGTACATCAATTTCCCGGGGTTGTAACTTTGGCATACGATCTCCATTTGATGCATACAATAGCTCATTAGAAAGATCTATCAAAGCACTACAACTTTGGGAAGAGAAACATTAGTCCGTGGACCCTTGTTTCCCGCAGATTTCCCCAAAAATGTAGTTTAAGGCCTTAAAATGGCTCCAGAAGTTCAAGACCCGAAAAACTGCTAAAAATAGTAAACTATTCTACAATTTAGAAAAATGAAAAAACTAAAAGAGATAGTTGTGGGGGTCCAAATGGAATAGGTGGGTGGCCACCAACATCCACCTGGATCATTCCTCCCCCCTTAGGAAGCAATGGTCCCCATTGCGTTGAGTTCCTCCCTAAGATGAGGAAGCTTCTGCTGAGCTGGATCTCTGGTGAGCTGTTTTGCAATCTCTGATGTGTCCAAAAATGGTGGGAAGCATGGTCAACGATGGTCCACATTGAACACTTGGTGCAAGTGAAGGAATGGAGGAACGTTGTGCTTCAAAGCATTGTTTCCCATAGCCTTACTGATGCAAGGACCATGTCGGAGTGGTCTGAGTTTCTAATGGGCTCTGGTAAGGTGTTCTCTCTGCCAATGTAACCCAACTTTGTCACCCACCTGAAACTTGTGTGGTACCCTTGTGGGTGAGGAAAAGTTGTTCCTGTGTTCTATCATGATCGTAACCCTTTGCTACTGTTGTTGCATAGAGAAACCCTTCGCGAGGGTCATGGATGTGGCAACGGCTTTCCCCTTACTTTGGGAGCGAACCAAACAGAAAGTAAATTTCCTAGTCTTTGAGATGAGCTTGTTGCCTTTCTTATTAGTCATCAAAGAAGTGGCGATAGGTGGGGCTACCTCTGGTATCCTATATAATGAATTATTCAAAGAGATAATGATAGTGCGAGGCCTTGACTCATACATAGCATGTCACCTCCACAAGTATGGCTAGCCTAATAGTACATCACAAACATCCAGAGGCGTAACATCACATAATACTTCATCTCTGAAGGGCTTGATGTTGTAGGGAAGGTGGCACTGATGGCGAACTTTGAGATCTCATCCTTTGTGAAGCCACTCGATACTGTACGGCTCTAGGTGTGGTGTAGTCAGTAGGCCCAACCACTTCACAACCTCTACTGAAATGAGGTTCTTTTGGCTTCCATTTTCAAAATTTACGACCTCGAGAAATTAATGTACCAATTTACCCAAACGGGGCCCACAATTTGGCGTTTCATCTCTGTTTCACGCGTACAATAGCTTGTTAGAAAGATCTATCTAAGAACTACAACTTTGGGAAGGGAAACATCGGTCCATGGACTCATGTTGGCAGCCGATTTCCAAAAAAACATCGTTTAGGGCCTCAAAATGGCTCCAAAAGTTCAGGACCTGAAAAACTACTAAAAATAGTAAACTATGCTACGATTTAGGAAACTGAAAAAACTGAAAGAGACAATTTTGGGGGTCCAAATGGGATAGGTGGGTGGCCACCAACATCCACCGGGATCAAGCAGGGTGCCAAGATATTTGGTGGGGAGTGTTAACACCCAGGTTGTTCCCTTTGACTCTAAGGGAATACGGCCGAGGTAACCACTAACCAATCTTTGGATTACAACTTCTAGCCAAGCTGTAATCAGAGATGGCTCTCTCTTTATGATTTGTCACTGTTCAAATGAAGTTTTTAGGCTAGTTATGAAATAAATGTTTGATTGTCTTTTATGTTTGGTTGGGAGGATGATTTTGATATCTTTTTAGAGTGTTCTCTGTAGGTGAAACTAATCCATTGGGTGATGGGGTCTGTAGCAGTTGCTTTCTTGAGATCCTGGATTAGGTGTTGCTGGGATTACAGGGCCTACATGTATTTCATAAAACAAACTGTAAATTTGTGAGGGTGAAATGAAAACAACTAGCAAGGAGCATTTAAGAATTCCTTACTGAGCTGGGTAGTGGGAGAGAAGTCTATTAATTAGAAGCAATTACTTGAATTCCTAAAACAAATAGATTACTGTGATGATATGGTGTGAAAAGTAGCACTTAAGAATTACTCTTTCATTACCATAGCTGAAGAAAACATATGAAATAGCTTAGATTGAGCTCAGGGTAACCAATGATTAAGTCCTGAGGCTATTCTTTTTCCTTGCTACTTAGATATTGAGTACATGGAGAACATGAAAGACATATGAAAGTATAACGAACACATGTAAAACAAAGAGTAACAAGAAAACTTATTGAGCCATGAGATACACAGGAATCCTGCAACTTTCAGCCATACACCAGCCAGACATCAGAAACATAATGCTTTTAGAAATCCCATCATCTTTGTATTAGCTGTCTGAAGATTTACAATCACAAAATAGCTCTCAAGAGATTTCTTACATCCGGAGTCCAACCCCTGCTAACAAATGCGAGGGGGAATATATAGAAGTCTGATTACAAAAATATCTCAGGTATTAAGTCATCTGAGAAGAAAATATCTTCTTACACTCGTACATGGCTTGTAGGTGAGAAGTAATTACAATCTTAAATGAGTTATAAAAGCTCTTAACTCCCGTCAGAATAATATTGACCTTTGGGGCTCACGGAGTCGGTTGAGCGGCTTTATCATAACTGCTGAATGACTTGCTGTGCAGCTGTTACTTTTCTGTGTCTTCTTGGCCCTGCCACCTATGCTTGCTAATGTTGTTGTTGCGGCCGAGTACCTATGCTGAGTTGGCTCAGCGTCTTTATACCTGCTGATGTATCTTTTATCCAGCTTTGTATGTAATACAAACCTTTTGCTGAAGAGAGAGTTGTGATTACTTAACTTTGATTCAAAAGCAATCCTATTAAATCCTGCCATGTGTCTGGAGGAGGCAGCTGCTGTTTCAAAATTTACCCTAAGGTCTCATCAGCCTCTGTAAATTTGTAGAAGTGAGGGGGCTCATCAAATAATTGTGTGACTTCATTCTTAATAAAAAACAAATTATCTAATCTTTCAAAAAGAATTTGCCCTGTTACCGGGCCTGCTCCTGAAGATGCACTTGGTGCCTCAGCAATCTGTATTGTTGCAAAACTGCTTACTCTCTTGATATACTTGTCATGTGAGAGTAACCTCCCCGATTCTAACAAGCTGGGGAGCCCTCTGTCCTGCAGAGCCAAGAACCTATTCTGGAATTTATTTATGTCAGCTTGCATATCCTGGATTCTTCTGTCCAGGGTCTGAATTAGGTTCCTCATTGTCAGGACTCTTTTGATTACAGAGATTGTTTCAGTCCTGTTTCCAATTCCCATTCTCACCAGCTGGGAACTTGTCCTGTAGTTGAGCACTTCAATCATCTTGGGGGCGATCTCAGGCATATTTCCTAGAGATGTCCGTGCTCTGTGCAGTTCTTTTCTTGCTCTACCAATGAGTCCCACTTGCTCATATATGGCCTCAATGTACTCCCATTGGTTAGTTATTGATTGTCCAATGGTGGTCCAGATAACTTGTTTGAGCTCTGCTGTAACTTTATCAAAACTGAGCTCCTTTTCTAGCTCTGCCATTCTTTTCTTCAGAGCTTTTACTTCTCTTTCCCTCTCAGCCACATTTTGCTTAGACTTATCATATTTTTCATTTATTTTTGCTAAGTTGTCCTAGACTTGGCTGAGTTCTGACATCTGAGCCTCTAGCACCTGTATTTCTTGCCTCATCTTTTGCATGTCCAGGCTCTCAGCCTGCTCTGTTGTTGGTGCTGAGGTGGTTGGTGCTGTGGTGCCTGGAGCATCCTGCTGAGCCTGTTGCTTTGGAGGGACAGTATCTTGAGGGGTTTCCTCAAGGCTTATTGATTCTGTGGGCGGCTTGGAAGATTCCCCTGCCTCACTCCTTTGCAATGCTGCTTCCAATGTGGTCTCTGTGTCTTGCAGCTTTTCCTGTGTTTCTATCAGCTCCTTGTATAATGTCATCAATAATGCCGTTGCATCTTTTTCTTGCCTCTACTGGGCAACCTCATCTGTCTGTGGGTGTAGAGTTGGGGGGATCTTCATTTTCTTTTTTATTGCAGCCATGTCTGCATCCCTCAGTTTAAGGACTTGTTGTATTGCCTTAACGTCATTGTGGTCATGCCCAAACTCTATGATTATTTCTTCTAATGCCTTGATTCTATTATCTTTAGCTTGCGAGGATGCCCTCTCCAACTCAAGCTGTGCTGCAGTGTTGTTTAGGCTATTCTGCAGCCTGTAATTAATCAAGGTCTTGTCTGCCAGAGTGGCATAGACCATCTCACCCGTCTGTTTGTGGAGTTCAATTTGGTCCACCGGGTGAATGTGTTTTGAGAGGACTTCCAAATTAGTCCTGATATAATCTGCAACTGTTTGTGGTTGCTGCACTGTAGGAGTGAAATGGCTCATGGTCATCTTGCCTTCTTGTACATCAAAGGCAGACATGAGCCTTTGTTGGTTTGCAGGTGCCATGTTTAGGAGGTGATTGTAGAGTCGAATCTTTATTGGCTCACTC
>APFE030441272.1:0-14860 GCA_000404065.3 Pinus taeda | reverse complement strand
AGAAGAAGCTTGATCGCTTGAAGGGAGATCCATCATCATGAGTAATCAAGAAAGCGTGGGATCCATCAGACCACCAATATTTGATGGGAGTGAATTTATTTATTGGAAGATAAGAACCACAACCTATCTACAATTTCTTGGAATGGATGTCTGGGAAATCGTGGAAGGAGGATATACATTTCCATCAGTGATTCGTATAGATACGACAGGTAAAAAGAAACATCAAACCAATGCCAGGGTTGTCAATACATTATTGGGAAGTCTGTCACAATTAGAGTTTATCAAAGTTATGCAGCTCAAATCAGCCAAAGAAATATGGGACAAAATCATTCTAAGCTACAAAGGAGACTCTCAGGTAAAGCGTGCTAAACTGAAAACTTTCAGAATTCAATATGAAAATCTTGAGATGCACAATGATGAAAGTATATCTAGTTACTTCTTACGTATATTTGAGGTTGTTAATTGTATGAAGAATCTAGGTGAATAGATAAAGGAAGTTACCTTAGTTGATAGAGTTTTAAGATCCTTGTATGTAATTTTGAATCAAAAGTATCTACCATAGAAGAAAAATAGGATGTACATACTATCACTATGACATAGCTTCACGGAATCTTAACTGCCTTTGAGATGAGAAAAGGAGGCCCATTAGATATGAGAGAAGCCACATTTAAAGCTTTAGCAAAAGGAAATGAAGAACTCAATGAATCAGGACATATTACAGAAGAAGAAGATGAAGTAAACATTGTCAAGAAGCTTCAACGGGGTTCTAAAAGATTTAGAGGTAAACTACCCTTCAAATGCTTTTCTTGTGGTAGAGTCAATCATTATGCTGCCAAATGTCCTCACAAAGATAAATATGATAAAGGGAAGGAATCGGGAAAATGGAATAGAAAACAAAGTGTAAGTAAAAAGAGTTACTATACTCATGAAGATAGTGATGGTTTATCAAATAGTGATGAAGATGAAAATAGTAATGACTATAGACTTCTAATGGCTTATGATGATGATAGTTTTTGGGATGCTTTAGAAGAAGATGACCTTCATGAAGAAATATCTAAACTCAAAATCTGTTTAGAAGAAAAGAATATGATTATAGATACCTTGACATACCAATTTGTTGAGAAAGATAAACACAATGAAAAACTAGAATGTGAAATTGTGGGTCTAAGAAAGGATCTTGAGAAAACAAAATCTCTCGATATTTGATTTGCTAAAGGATCAGACCTTAAATGAAATTATCAAATTGCAGTGTTCTCCTTTGATAAAGATAGGTCTTGGATATACTGAAGAAGCATCTCAATCACAAAAGTCATCAACGTCCACTAAAAGCTATCTTGATGCAGCGAAGAACAATGAACAATATGCCAATCGTTAGCAAAGGAATAAAGCAGATCACAAAGTAAATCAGGCTCAAGTTTATTCAAGGATGAACAGAAGCCACAACCAACCTCAGGTAAATCATACTCAATTTGCTTCAAAGATGAATATCAATAGAAACTACAATCACTAGGTCAATAGATTCGATAAACGCATGAACTTCTTTAATGGTCAATGTTTCTGATGTCATAATTCTGGACACAAAGCTGCTCAATGTGTTGCTTACAAAACCATCATGACTTGAGAAGAAAGAAATCAAAGGAATGTGATAGGGATCAAGAAAAGTTCCTATAATAACTTTTCTCTTCTTGAAGATGAAATAGAATGCTTAGTCTGTAACAACTTTGGCCATGAAGAATCTGAATGCAGGAGCAAATTTCAGCGAACATCTCAAAAGGAGAAAACTCCATTAAATCCCAAGATATGGAGAAGAAAGAACCTCAAACATAAATATGTGGTAAAGCCTTATATGTAGAAGGACAAGAAAATCAGTGGTACATCGACAATGGATGCTCAAAACACATGACAGGTGACAAAGAAAAACTTCACTCATATAATGCCTTAGAAAAGGAAAAGAATGTCTCATTTGGAAATGACACTCCTACTATCATAAAAGGTAAAGGCTCTATTCTCTTGAAAGAAAAGGTTAAAGCTAGGAATGTTATATATATAGATAGTCTAAAGCATAACCTATTGAGTGTCAGTTAAATGTGTGATCAAGGAAATGAAGTGGTGTTTCAATCAAACATATGTGTTGTTCGTGAGCTTGATATAGGAGAAACCGTCATCAAAGGTACAAGAACTCCAAACAACTTATACATACTTAAGGGAGGACAACAACAGTGCTGTCTAAGCCAAAATGATGAAAACTGGCTATGGCATAGAAGATTGGGACATCTAATCTTTTCTCGAATAAGAAAAGCATGAAGATTCCAAGTTGTTCGTGATCTTCTAGATATCAGCATTCCTTAAAATACAATATGCAAATCATGTCAATTTGGTAAGCACACTAGATCTCACTTCATTGAAAAAGAATGGTTAGCTAGTAAGCCTCTTGAACTTGTTCATACTGATTTATGTGGACCACCAAGGAAAATGCCACCTCGTGGAGAAGAATATATTATTTTGTTCATCGATGAGTTTTCCAGAATGTGTTGGATAGGACTTGTAAAGCATAAAGATGAAGCATTTGAAAAGTTCAAAGCCTTAAAAGCTTTGGTTGAAAATGAATCATATCACAAAATCAAATGCCTCATATCTAATCGAGGAGTGGAAGTTACCTCGGATGAATTCTTTGGCTTTTGTGAACAACATGGAATAAAAAGGCAGTTCTCCATCGCAAGGCCTCCTCAACAAAATGGATTGGTAGAAAGAATGAACAAAACTGTTCAACAAATGGCTCGAGCTATGCTAGATGAATCTGGAACTCTTGCAACCTTCTGAGGTGAAGTTGCATTCATTTCCATAACTATTCTCAACTAGCAAATGTTCAGGTAAACAACACTCAAATTCCACATGAACTTTGGTATGGTAAGACTCCTATTGTAAAAATCCAAAACAGATAAAAACCAAAGATTATGACAATGAAGAAGATGGGGATTATTTTCCCACATCAAATCACAATGATTTTGAAGAAGAAACCAATGAAGCACCAGAAGAAGAGATAATGGTAGAAGAAAAGACTCCATCCAGGTGTGTTAAGAAAAATCATCCAGAAACTCAAATTTTAGGGGAAAAAGAGGTAGGTGTACAGACAAGAAGAACTATTACAGAAACCTCAAGCTATCTATTATTACTATCGTCCACCAAACCTTAAAATGTAAATGAAGCATGCAAAGATGAATGTTGGGTAAAGGCCATGAATGAAGAACTTGAGTAAATTGAAAAGAATAATACTTGTGAATTAGTTCCTAGACCTCATGATAAAAATATCATAGTAACTAAATGGATATTCAAAAACAAGCTGAATGAAAATGGAGAAGTTATTAGAAACAAGGCCAGACTTGTTTGGAAAGGGTATGCTCAAGAAGAAGTTATAGATTTTGAAGAAAATTTTGCACTTGTTGCTAGACTTGAAGCCATAAGGATGTTTCTTGCTCTTTATAGCTTTCAAAAATTCAAAGTATACCAAATGGATGTAAAATCTACTTTCCTTAATGGAGATTTAGAAGAAGAAGGATATATTGAACAACCAGAAGGATTCATTCTTGGAAATGATGCAAAACTTGTATGTAGACTCAGAAAGGCTCTCTATGGTCTAAAATAGGCTCTAAGGGCCTAATATTACCGCCTTGAAAAATATCTACAACAACAAGGTTTTTCAAAAGGGTCAATAGATAGCAATATATATTCAAAGATTGACGCCGATAAATTGCTAATAATTGTTGTTTATGTCGATGGTATCACTTTTCGTAGCAATGAAGAATCCATGAGTCAGAATTTTGCTTCAGTAATGCAACAAGAATTTGAAATGTCCTTGCTTGGTGAACTTACCTATTTTCTTGATCTATAAGTTCAACAAAATAAAGATGGTATTTTTCTTTCACAAACCAAATATCCTAAATAGATCTTGAAAAAGTACGGCATGGAAGATTCTAAACCTGTATCTAGCCTAATGGTAACAAGATGCAGTCTCAGCTCAAATGATGAATCAGAAATATTACATCAACCAACTTATAGATCCATGATTGGCAGTCTGCTTTATCTAACAGGTACCCAACCTAACATCATGCATGCAGTAGGAATAGTTGGAAGATTACAAGAAAATCCAAAGGAATCACACCTATAGGCAGTGAAAAGGATTTTCAGATATCTTCAAGGAATATAGAAATTTGGTTTATGGTATCCTAGAGATACAAATCTTACTCTTCATGCATATACAAATGCAGATTGGGCAAGAAGTGTTGATGATAGAAAAAGCACTAATGGTGGTGCATTCTATATGGGTTCCAGGTTAGTGTCTTGGTTCAACAAGAAACAAAGTTCAATTGCATTACCTACAGCTGAAGCAAAATATGTGGCTGTTACATCTTGCTGCACATAACTACTTTGGATGATGCAAGCATTGCAAGACATTCAGATCACATGCACTCCACCCATCTCCATTCTATGTGATAATAAAAGTGCCATCAATATTTCAAAGAATCCACTCATGCACTCCAAGACCAAGCACATACCCTTCAAATACCATTTTCTACATGAACAAGTGCTTGAACAAAAGGTCAAATTGGAATATGCTCCCTCCAAAGAATAGGTTGCTGATATATTGACTAAACCACTACCCATAGAGACATTTGAATATCTGAGACAAAAGTTGGATGTAGTTGCCACATCATCCTCATTTTAAATCAAAATTTTTAGAGAAAGGTGATTATATGTGTGTTTCCTAAAGTGAAGTCCCATACACATGTGGGTTTCTGTAGGTCAAGGATCATATATGTTTTTCAAGCAAGAAAAAAAGTGGGGTAGGCTCTAATATGGGTGCCCTGAATGATATTTATGATATGCTTTGTTCATTAATTTTATCTGACTAACAAAGATGCCTTGATCTTTGATTTGTTAACAATGCATAGGTAGCATCAGTTTAGGGGGAGAATTAGCCTTCACGTACATTTAGAATTGTTGGCATTATGGTTGTTGAGTCTAGCTATCGGTTCAGATATTTATACCATTGGCTGCTTAAGTCATACTTTGCTTGTGCTCAAGGGGAGCATGGACTCAATCATGGGAGCTCAATCAGTACATTTCAGCATATCAGAGAATTCAGCATGTACTCAGGGGGACCATGACGCTTTGCCTTTGATGTCAAAGGGGGAGAGTGACTTGGTGTTGTTGTTGCCATCGAATCCAAAGGGGGAGATTGTTGGCATTATGATATAGGTGTTGTCCTTGATGGCAACTCACTCAAATGAAAGATCACAATACAATAGGTTAACAACAAAGAATTACAGATCATACTACATAGAATGAAGAAAGAGAGGTATACACAATTTCACCTTGACCAAGCTATGTATATACGTAGGTTCACTGACCACAAGTAGCATATACGTATACATGCACTTTCATAGAAGGAAAAGCAGTTATACCTTGGAAACTAAGTTTTTGGTCTGAGGCATTTGGTCCATGGTATTGGTCCAATGTATCTAGTCTGAGGTATTGACCCTAGGTATTTGGTCCAAGGTATTGGTTCTAAGTGGTTTTGGCCCATGGTATTAAGAAAGGCCTAAAACTATAAAATGAGGAGATCATTAGGCTAGGTGCGCAAGTATCAAATATCTAATGAAGTGTGAGATCTAGTATGCAAGTTATTGGCTTATGGTGTTGTGCTTGATCTGAACCAAGGATGAACCTTAGTAGTTGATGAAGGATAAGATCTAATGATGGATCAGGATCTTAAAGCTTGAAATGAATTATCATTATGTGGTTTGATCATGTATAGTCTAGATCTGAATACTGACACATGTGTTATTATGTAAATATTATGATCTAGGTATAATTGAAGTCTGGAATAGCTGCAGAATTATGAATTAATATTTGCAGATGTATACATTGGTTGGCTTTGAGAAAAGCACGTATACGCACAGGTTCGACACATGGAAGTAGCTTATACCTTATAAAGTATGTTTTAGTTGTTTCTATTTTTTGTTGCAGAGTTATGCGTTCTGGTTTGGGTTCTGGTTACTGTGTTGTGGTGACACTATTCTGAATGATTAGATTGATTGTGAATTAATGATGGGTTGTCAAAGTGATTAATTGATTTGGTTGTGGTTGATTTAGTAAGTGATGATTAAGTCTCAGTGATTGGTTGATACAGATGTATTTGATGATTGAATTACAATTGTGATGTTGTTGATGGATCCAATCTGAAAATTTATGAAAAATGGTCCTTGGAGGAAGAAAGAAGGTCATAGCCTTGTAGGTTGTTGTGTACTAGTAAACATATAGGCTAGTACAAGAGTTAGGGGGTTGTAGCTGCCTTCTTGTAGAAGCTGGAGAACGAGAGAAGGTTGTAACCTTATGTAGTTATAATCCTACATACTGGTATAAGTCTACACTAGTACAAGATTGTAAACAAATTTTCTTATTATTAAAAGAAGACAGAGATGACAATAGTAGGTGGTTTTCACCCACATTGGGTTTCCACCTTAAATCTTGGTGTTCATGTGTGTTGCTTATGTGTGATGCTTTATTCTGCTTTTACTGCACTGTCTAATAAATCTATGATATACTGGTTAAAGTTCAATGCATGATAAATTAGGTAAATAAAAAGTTCTTCGCATATACGTTGGTTGCTTTAATTACAATTGCGTATACACACCAGTTCACTTAGCTGAAGTAGCATATACAAATATAGCTTGAAAATTAAATTATTGATCTGATAATACTGGTTCACCCCCACCCCCTCTCAGTATTATTTCCAACATACTGAAGATGGAAGGTAACAACCTCACATGCACCGTGGTAAAAATAAACTTGTGGTGGTGTATTCTCTCAGATGACAGATTCAAGTCGTTTAGTATGCATGACTAGGAAGAAAAGTAGAGGTAGGGATCAAATAGAAATAGATCAAAAATCCGCTTCAAAAAGTATCAAAATCCAGGGTCAAGTTGGCTTTGGATAAGTGACCTTTATATATGAAATTATCGTGAAAACACAATCTCAAACCTTGATAGGCCCTTAAATAGTATCTTGGGAGGGATCTACTATTATTTCCTATCTAGTAGCAGAATAGTTTTTGTGGATGAAGTTAAGATTCACGAAAAAAACTGTGGGATATGAGTATAAATTCTAAGACTTATAAAGTAAACATATCAATCCTTTTAGTAAGAGTGAGGGACACTCTTGTAATCTAAAGGAAGGAGTAGGTCACTCATATCAATCCTTTTAGTAAGAGTGAGGGGTACTCTTGTAATCTAAAGGAAGGAGTAGGTGAAAAGAGTGACCTACACCCTCATCCTCCTTAGCCAGAGTGACACCTATTGTGAAAGAGGTTATCAAAATTCCTCATTCAAGTAGTGTTGTAAAACCCAGAGAGGGTTCAAAGTCTCGCCACCATAATAGCCTATTTTAGTTAGTACCTCCTAGTTTTTGGATACTCGAGGGTTAATGGAACATTCTTAATCAAATTTCAAGGCAGGCATCAAGCATGCAAAATTCAACCATACAATAACATAGCTTTGATCCATAAGCCAATGCACCCATGAAAGTTATTCCACTTCAAAATATTTCAAACTTTCATGGAATGGCCCTCGAAGACCTAGATGCATTCTTGTTTGAATTGGATGTTCTGTGTTCGGGATATGACTACACCATTAATCCCTAGAAACTAAAGTTATTTCCTTCCACTCTAAAATGAGCAGCACTACGTTGGTTCATGGGATGAAGGGCGATACCATTAACTCGTGGGATTGGATGAAACAAGCCCTTTTTACTAGTTACTAGGATTATAGCATATCTAGAGATCTAAAGGAAGAAATATTGAAAATGGAATTCAAGGAAGACGAGACCTTAGAAGAATATTTGGAGAGGTTTTAGTATAACTTGCAAATATTTACATACACTACTCTACCTAAAGAAGTACTAAAATCTACCTTGATTAGAGCAATGGAGGATGAATGCATAGAAATGATTAATTTGATGGGGCAGGGTGATATTTCTAAGGAAGAGCATGATTATATTGTAAAATTGTGTATTAGGTGTTCATGTGGGGGCATAAGGACTAAGCTCATAATTCATGATCCACTAAGCAAAACTAGTAGAACTATAGGCGAAGGAGTTGCGCGTGTTGAAATTAGTAATCTATTAGAAAATTTTAAAAATAATATATTAAGCACATTGACTACATAATTGGATGTCTTGTAGGTGAAGTATAAGAAGGATAAAGCAGAACATGCATTATAAATTATCTTCCCTCGTTACCCACAAAAGCATGGCATAAGGAATTCCAACTAGATACAGTTGAGATCCATGCTATTTGTACTAAAGAAAAATCAACTGATCATTGTCCCTTTATTCCTAGATTTAAGACTGTATTTAAGGAAGGTGAAGAACAAACAGGACCTTCGTATTGCATGGTACAATGAGAACAATGGCAAGCCCATCCTATAGGTACATTTCAAGACCCTTACTTCTTTTTTTGCTAGACAATATAATCAACAATAGTTTGCTGGACTAACTTAGCAGGATCAGCAACATTTTGATATTGCCTAGAAAACTCAGCCATATCGCCCATCGCCTTGGTTAAATCAACCATTTCCTTTACCTTCCTAGTCGAATCAACAATATTTTTCACCCCCATGGCATAATTTGCAAAGAAATCTGAATCCCTCACAATGGTAAAACCAACCTACTCAAGGGTCAATGTGGCCCCAAAACTAGAAGCACCCAAACTACAACCACCATTTGACTTAGCTCCGAATTCTCAAATACAAATCCAAATAATAGTCTTGTGCAACTTCCATAAATCCTTGACACTTCTAACTATTGTGCTCCCTTCTTAGAATGTAACGAGATTCACTTAAGATATGGGTGGAACATTTTTCCAGAGGACCCATAAAGGAACATAGAGTAATCAAAAGATGAAATTTTTTCCAAATACCAGCATCAGTCAGAAAAACTCCATCCAATCATGGTTGTCACTAAAACAGAATCACCTAGCAAACTCACTAGGAATTAGGAACCTAGTAAAGATACAAATGTTTCTCCTCTATTTATAGAGAGATTGGCCATAGTAAAACCTTTAATGTATCCTAAATTCAATATTCTAGTGGAATACCAAAACCTGTGTATGAAAAATCCTCTCCTCCAAGCTATTATAGACATACATGTTTACATTAAAGCTATCAAAGATTTATGTGTCAAGAAACCTAGAATAAAACCAAGGGACCCTCCTAAAATCCATGCCATTGGAAAACTTTATTACTTTATTTTAGGAAGGGATATACCCATTAAGTACAATGATCTCAAAAACCCCATGGTCACCTTCCAGATCTAAGACCTTAACTTTCAAAATACTCTAGCGGACGTAGGAGCTGCTATAAACATCATAACACTTGAAACATATGCCCTCCTTGGAATACACACATTAAAACGAATGCCAAGCATGATGGAGTTAGTTGACAAATCTGTGATAAAGCCAAAAGAAGCCCAAATGATATTATTGTTTAAGTAGATTCCTAGGAGCATCCTATATATTTTTTGGTTCTTAATCCTGAAGGTAAGCAGGAAAACACCCTCTTACATTGGGCAAACATTGTCTTTCCACTGTTGATGCATACATTGGGTGTGAGACCAATAGGATGATTATTTATAAAGGAACCACCATTAAGAACTATATTTTGTACCCACCTGCTAAACCCAACATACCATCTGAAAATCTTAAATGGTTTCATCCTGAGTATGAAGAAGGTATATGACGTTCTCCTCTTACTATTTAAAAGGCTTGTATTTTCAAGAGATAGTCGAAGGATGACACAATCAATAGCTTTATATGTCAACCCTCTACCATAGGACATCCAACATGTCAAATGTTGAAATTTGTACTCAATAATGAAGCCCAGGATGATCCAATGGAAAATCCAAACAATGATCACATACCCACAACATCCATCCATAATAGTATTCCTATTGAGATTGAACCAGGAAAAACATTGAACATTAATGCCAGTCTTGATAACCTTCAGTGTTAGAAACCAATACAAGTCCTTCAAAAATAAAAACAAGCCTTTGTCTAGGATTATGTAGATGTGAAATTCATTGACCCAAAATTATGCACACACCACATTTACATTGAAAACGATGCTTGTGTTATTTTTCAACAACAAAGGAGGTTGAATCCACACCTTAGGGACATAGTCAAACAAGAACTTTAGAAATTGTTTGATGTCAACTTTGTATACCCTATATATGATAGCCAGTGTGTTTCACCAATATTTTTAGTCCCTGGAAAGAATGGGAAATGGAGGATTTATGTAGATTACAGGGAATTAAATAAGTCCACACAAAAATACCATTTTCCTCTTTCATTTGTAGATTAAGTCCTTGATACCCTTGCTGCGAATAAATAATTTTCCTTCCTAGATGGATTCTGTGGCTACAATCACATTCAAATCACTGTAAAGGATCAAGATAACACTATGTTTAGTTTTCCATGCTAATGTTTGCATAGTGAGTCCTACCATTCAGGATTTGTAATGCACCAACCACTTTTCAAAGAGAAATTCTGAGTATATTTTTTTATCTAATTAATTGAGCTTTATATGGATCATTTTAATCATGGTAATGAATTCAATCAAGCTCTAGATAATTTTGAAAAGGTTATTGTAAGATGCATAACTACCAGAATATGCCTCAATATTGAAAAATTCCACATGTTGATGACAAAAGGGGTAGTCCTATGACATTTTATTTCTATCATAGGTATTCATGTAGATCTGGCTAAAATCGAGGTAATCCTTAAACGTCTTGTTCCTCATACACTAAGAGAGGTATGTATTTTCCTTGGTTATGTTGGATACTATTGTAGTTTTATAGTTCATTTTTCAAAAAATTCAATGTTGTTATCTACATTAACTGGACATGTGGAATTTGAATGGATCGATATGTGTGATATTTCTTTTGTAGAGTTTAAGAAACTAGTGTCAAAAACACTTGTGTTGTAGGGACTAGATTGGAGTCTACCAGTCCACATATCTTCAAATGCATTATACATAGTGATATGAGTAGTTTTGGGGCAAGAAGAGGATAAGAAACCTTACGCAATTTATTATATTAGCAAAAATTTAACACCTGTAAAATTAAATTACACAACGTCAAAAAAATAATTTATGGTTGTTTTTTATACAAATCCTGTCATTATATAATAGGTTATCCATTTTTCTTATATACCGATCATTATATTATATGATATTTGGCTAGTAAACCCATTACCCATAATAGAGTGACTCATTGGCTACTTTTGTTACAGGAATTTGACATCTTTATAAAGGATCAAACAGGAAAGGAGAACCATGTTGAAACTTTCCTGTCTAGAATTCCACCTGCGACCAACTCCTCACCTATGTAAGATCAATTTCTAGATGAAAATTTCTTTGTCGTGATTGTTAAAACATCGTGGTATGCTAATGTTGAAAACCATTTGGTGGCTAGAAAATTTCCATCACATTTATCACCACAGGAAAAGAAGCACATTATTTAGAAAAGTGCTTAATTCTTGTGGATAGATGCCTATATCCTTCATAGAGGGGAAAATATCCAAGTTCGAAGATGCATTAGAGAGGATGAAATCTATTGCATCCTCAAAGCCTGCCATGATGAACCTTGTGGAGGACATTTTTTCGATCATAGGATTGGGCGTAAAGTATTACAAATAGGTTATTTTTGGCCCACAATATTCAAAGATGCCAAGAAATATGCCCAAATCTATGATAGTTGTCAAAGGATGGGGCATTCCATTTAGTCTGACAAAATGCCTCTTTGGCCACAACTTGTATTGGAACCATTTGAGAGATGGGCAATAGACTTTGTGGGTCCCACCACTCTACCATAAAACCAAAAATCATACATTCTAGTATGCACGAACTATGTAACAAAATGGGTTGAGGTAGTAGATGTCTTGAGAACCATAGAAGAGGTAGTCACCAAATTTCTATTTGAACTATTTGTTTGATATGGTCTTCCTCGAGAACTTGTAACTGATGGAGGATCATAGTTCACAACCCATAAAATATTTGTAACCCTGCAAAAGTATCACATCAAGGATAGAATTACTTCACCCTATGATCCACAAGCAAATGATAAAGTGGAAATCACAAATAATGTCTTAGAAGGAATCCTAAATAAGATAATATCTACAAATTGATGGGATTGGGCCTCTAAACTCTTTGGAAACTTGTGGGCTTATTAGACAACTTGGCATAATAATACTAGTTTTTCATATTATCATCTTGTTTTTGGTAAGGAACCTATTTTCCTGATTGAATTTGAAGTTAAGACTCTTAGAACTACTCAGGAATTTGGCCTAGACCTTTCAGAAACACAAAAGAAGTGCCTTTAACAAATCAATGAAATGGATGAAATGTGCATCACCACTCTCCAACATACATCTATAATTCAGTAACAAAGAGCCAAGTGACTTTGTTGTATAGGTAAATCCCCTCTACGGATAGAGGCGATCCCTACTAGCCCAACAGGGGTCTAGCAACAATCGAACAATGCTACACCGCAGGTTCCTAGTTGTAATTAACAAGTGGGTGAGAATAACCTACTTGGATTCCAACGCTTGTTTGTCGAAGAGATATTCCTCTCGCTCTTTCGCTCCAGCCGATCGCAATTCCTCGCTATCCTCGCGGATGAATACCTGCACAAGCAAAAGAGAGCAAACAAAAGCGTAAAATCTACTAACAACAACTATGTATCGGTCAGGAAAGATACAATTTGCATTAATCAATCATTGAACAAATTTAAATGGAACCATAAGAGTAGTCATCTATCTTTATTAACAAAAAGTAGAGTAAGGTACAACCGGTGTCCTGACGCTGAGTCCTTCCCTAGAGGGTCCAACCAGCATATCTTCCAAGCATTCACCTTTAGAGCAAATCTCGCAAGTCAAAAGGTCTCTCTCTCACATACAAGGCAACAAGCTCATGACCTTTCTCAAGCTCAAAACAATCCTCACACAACACACCAAGGCCTATAAAGAGCAGCACTAAAATGCTCAAAGAATTCCTCAATCAAGTCTATATGTCCCAAACTAGCTGCTCATGGACCATGGAGGAGGCTTATAAAGGAGAAGGAGTCTCCATGAATAGGCAAAGGATGAGTTCTCCCCCACAATAAGTGGATGGTCAGTCGAACAGACATGCCAAAGAAAGGATGGCGACCTCAACAATGCTAACAGCCAGTCTGGAGTGATCTGGAAGGTTGGTTGTTGGAACAATTTCGCCCAAACAGGATCAGTGCGGAAAACCCGTGAACTGCCGCGCTGACATCGCAAACCGACGTAGAAGAAGTCCGGTCAGCGCGAAAAGGACAAACGGAGGGAGCGCTGTTCGTAGAAATGAGACCAGCGCGGAAAAGACGTGTTCTTCCGCGCTGGCAGCGCAACAACAACATTGGCCTCCACCTGTCAGCGCGGTTATTTTATAAACAGACGCGATGATTCATTCAACTTAGGCAAAGAGGGTTTTGTAGCCATTTTTGAGGAGCATGAGTATGGGTGAATGTGGTTTATAGTACAGTAGGGAGACTGACGTGATGGCAGTGACATTTTACTGTGTAACAGATGCCCCCTAAAGCATGAAGCCCGAGAGAGTGGGAGGGGTGAAATGCTTTACAAGACTGCTGGACTGGAACACCACTAGAGAGAACCTGCAGGCGGATACAACTGATATTTCAATTACTTGTAGTCTAGGCATGGGCGCAGCCATCCAAAAGACATATGAAGCAAGGTCTGTGGCGTGGATGCAGCCACCCAGCTGAGAGACCATAATGATAAGAGGTATGGTTGCAGCCATCCTTAAGAAGACTCAGGTATGGTCGCAGCCATCCATCGATGAGTCATGTAATGATGTCCCACAAAATCGCAACCTGCCACAATGGACTAGAACCAGGGTCTTGCGCTCCATCCGAATCCAAACAAAGTACAAGTTCAAACATGTGAATAGATGTGTCGAAGTCGAACATGCTTGAACATTGTCTGATTACCAGCCAATGATGAGAGCTGTTAACAGACGCGAGAGGGGCCCCCAATGATGACGATGGTCCTCAAGGTACTATAGGTACAATCCACGGCATGTGAATGAATGAGCCGATGTCGAACACCCGCGGAATCATCCGATCGGAGGTCAATAATGAAAACCTCTCGTCGAACACGAAGGACCTGCCATTAAGGCATGCAAGCCCCAAGGTACCTGAAGGGAGTCTCTAGGTCACTCCTGGATAACGAGCTGAAGTCGACAGGAAGTGATCTTTATCGAAGGTGGGCTATAATGATTCCCACATCGTCGACACGAGACGGGTAGAGACAAGCTTGTTTTGCGTGAAATATCAGAGGGAGGTTATACTTGCAGAGGTCAACTTCTCTTGAACATATCGGCGGCACAATGAGGATTTGGCAGTATTCGGGGGTCAAATGATCAGAGGTCATAATGAAAGGACAATGAGCAGATGAGTGGTCAAATAGGATAACCCAAACCCATGGAGGCAAAAGTGAAGCGAGATGAGATGTCCCCACCCAGACACGAGTGCAAACAGTGCCATGTTCAAGAGCGACATACTGCCGATGACGATGATTACGGTTCCTTTATTTCCCCCGACATTTCTGGCGAGTACCCCGATTATTTTTGGATGAAAAGCTTAACGGGGATAGCATATGCTTGGAGAGCGTCATTTTGACGAAGCCCGATGCCATTCAGTTTTAACGAGCCTGACAAAGGAGGAGCTCGGCGCCTTTTCACGTTTAGAGAGTTTGAAAAGACAGCTGAAA
>APFE030441271.1:184823-197323 GCA_000404065.3 Pinus taeda | reverse complement strand
GAGTAGTTAGTTCAATTTCTAGAACTAGAGTTAAGGATTATTTTAAAAAGTTGTAGGGCTTCTTTAATACCATCTACCTATAGAAACACATTCTACAATAAAACAAGGGGGCTAAATGAACAACATAAAACCTATAGAGTTAAACTTCAAAGTGACCTTTTTGTGCTATGTAATTTTGAACATGGAAGATGAATGGTTTTCTTTGATACACTCCTAGGTTATAGCCACTCCATTGATATGAAGTCAGCTTATAAATTTCAAGGAAAAGTTTCTATAGACATAAGAGTTGGCATGGATGTCACAAAGGATTCTATTTATAAGGAAATTGGTCTATAACCATTAATAGAACGACAACTTAAAAGACAAGGGGAAAAACACGAGGAGAAAAAAGAAATTATGCATGCTAGTGAATCGGTGGAAAATATTGGCAAGCTAATGCATAGAGAAATGATTGTTCACATGGGATTACACTACATATTATGCATGAGATCACATATGAAGGGAGATAGAATATTATGCATGTCTATCATTTTAAACTACTTGAGAATTTAAGAAACGAACAATTCCTCAATGTACCTTTCTTCTTGCTACAATCATTGCAAAGGATATCTAGAGAGGTGCAAAATGGAAGAAATGGTGTCAATGTACACCATGTATTAATCAAATTACGAGTAATGGATGTGTTATAGATGCCATATCACAATGTCTCAAAATTTTATGCTAGTTGAATTGGAAATTCAATAGCCAATAGAATTTTAAAGAATTAAGTCAATATAATCATTTAGGTGGACATGTAAAAGTTAAGGATGATTATATGTCATGTTTCTATTTAGTAATATTTGACCATGTATACACCTCAACTTGGTTAAGATCTTGTTGATATTATCTTGATACGATAAATATCTATCAAATACTAAATATTAATTTTTCTACATTATTAGTACTTCCATTATTTATTTATTTATTTTTGTAAATAAAACATTATATTACATTATGTGAACCAAAATTACATAGAGAACATCATCAAAAGATTTTGAAAGCTATAAAACATGACCAGCCTACAAGAGGCCAACTACCACGCCTCTACGTACACAGATAATAAGAACAACAACCACTATGATCAACACAACATGAACTAGTACACACAATGAACACAACAACATCACCGACAGAAAGCACCAACGCCAAGATAAATATCCAAGAACCACATGGTTGGCCATACCAAACTTCCCAAAAAAATTGATCGTCAACATTCATTTGAATAACCTTTAAATCAACTGTGATACTGAAGGCACCACCTAAAATGTAGGCCAGAGATCTGCAAATGTGCCAACTAAAAGTTGTGCAAACTTAACCAGTGCTCTAGATGTGAAATTGTCCAAAAACACACCCGAAGGGCCATGACAAACAATCGAATCAAACAACCAGTACCATACCCACACATCTAAAAAAGATAAGACCAAAAAGCCATAAAGTCATCCATTTAATATGACATAAGAATTGAAGGCTTTGGAGAGCTAGAAAATATAGTTCTAGAAGGCTCTCTAGGAGGGTTAGTGAGATCCCCAGAATCTGAATTTGACACCAAAGTTTTTCACACCTGACATAAGCATGCAATCATATCATTAACCTTGAATCTCACATTTTTGAGAGTTTTCTTATTGTCCTCGAAACTAGAGAAAATGTTGTATTTATGAATTTTATTGTCTTTAATAACTAAGTGAAATGTAGATTCCAACTGCAACCACATAACTAAGGAATTCAAGAAGAACAACTACTTTTTCTACATTTTTCCATGGTTTGGGATCCCTAGAAAATTATCTTTGATGACCTCTAAGTCTAAGAACTAGCAGTGTTCCTCATATTCATTAGATTCCATAAACTGAATCTCCCTACACACCTCCAAGGTACAACATTGAAGAAGGAAGCAAGTGAGTCACATGTGAACCGAAAACTCTGTCTTACCCTGACAAGATGAAAACCACCTCGATGACTTAACAGACGTTGTTGGGGAGGTGTCACCTTCAACATTAATAAAATAAGTAAACAGTCAACTAAATATTCACACCTTACAATGCTAACCAAAGGAAAAAACCACTAAACCATTAAAAACTAAGACAAGAATGTCATCCCCCAAAGACCAAAATAGGGGCAACAATGGAGTAGTCAACCAGTGACAGATGTGCTCAAAACGAGAAGCCCAACCCCGAGGGATATATTGAAAATATTGAATTGGAAGTGATATCCAATTTCTCCCAATGCAACCCCAACACTCTAGAAATAGAGGTTCACGCCTTTGAGACAACACAATAAAGGATGAAGACTACAAAATAAAACCCCCATCCACTGATGAGCCCCATAAATGGGTAATTGTATGGGCTCATTTTTCCTCTTAACATATTTAAATCAACCATTCTCTTAGCTTATTGCATGTTTTTTTATTATATTTATGCTTATGGAGTGAGTTGGGTTAGTTATGATGCCATGAGGTCTAATATGTGTTTAATGTAGATTTTTGTTGAATTTTGAAGACAAAGTCAAAGATTCAATGGACAATTGGCAGCAATAATTCGAAGTGGACAAAGGAGAGGATTTATAGGAGGGAATTTCCCTCATTTATTACTCCCCACTTTGAATTCTCCTTTATGCAGCTCAAAGCACAAACAACCAAATCAATGCACTAAGAGGCAGCCAAGAAAGTGCAGGATAACTTATGTTTATCTTGAGTTTTGGGAGCCAAGCCTCCCTGATTTTAAGGAAGCTGTTGGGAGCTTCAATTGTATAAGTAGAGAGGCCTAGAGCCTCACTAGGGTCGAATTTTTGTTGAATTTTTTCTGTTGTTTTGCGCTACTCAACTTCGAGCTTACTTTTGGCAACAGTTTCATGTAATCCTATTGGTATTTTGATAATAAAGATGAGATATTTCTTGAGCTACCACTGAGTTACCTCAGGGGGGCTGAAGCTCTTGGGTTAGGGCCCAATCCAAGTAGCCAAGCTCCTCTTGTTTGTATTTATATGCTTTGTTTCAGTTTATGGATTAGTTGTTGTTAGATGAATTTCTTTCTTGGTTAAAAATAGGTTGCTTTCGGTGATTTAGAAGGTTGTTTCCATTTTTGTTTTCTATAGCAGGGTAAACAGTGATACAAAGAAGATAAAAAAGGCCAACAATAGTGCCTTGGCCTCCTTTCCTCCCTTTGGGACCATGAACAGAGGTCAAGACCCTCTTGCTGCCACAAAAACATAGATTTTCCTTCTCCATAGGATTTCTAGTGTTGCAGTTTGTTAGAAGGTTAATGCTTTTCTTTAGATCTCTTTCACCATGCTCATTTCTATCTTTGCAATAAGTCTTATTCCATGCTTTCTCTCATTATAGCATTTTTCAACATTTCTTTCCATAGCTCATAATTTAGATTAGCTGGATGCAAAATTCTGTTTTTTTGATGTACTTAATTTCCTTGCTTGCTTGATTTCATTGTTAGACTGTCAATTCCTTTGCAGTAGATTTCTTCTCACAGCAGGTCAGCCTATCAGCCATCACATTCTCTCCCTAATCTATGCCCCACCGGTGGCCCAAATTTCACCTCAAATCTACCTTAGTTTTCTGCATTTTTCCATAGGATTTCTTCCTCTCTCTCGACCATATTTCCCTCTCCTATTGATCCTTGGTGAACCCTAGGAACCCTAACACATCAGCCCAACCTTCATCTACCCTTTCTACCCACTCTCACACCTTCAAAACCTTCAAAAATACTCTTGGCATCCTCCTATAGACCTCCTATAGATCCCCTGTGTCCTCCTGTACATTTTCTTGTAGGCTTCCTTTTGAAGGCCGATTGCGGGAAAAGCCTCTAGAAGGTCACTTGAGACCTCATAGGACCTATCCACACCTTCCTACATCCTCTTAAGTCCCAAAGCCAACCTCCTTCGCCACCTATTCGTTGCCACATTCAAAAACAAATAAATTAGATGCATGACAAATTCACATAAAAATAAATAAATATCCAAAAAGATGTTTTTCCACATTTCCTTCTAGAAATAGCTTAAGTAGATGTTGTTTACTTCCTTGAGTAGGTAATAGAATTCATTTCATGGTTTTCATATTTCTTTCTACAAAAGTAGGATTAGTTGGCTAAGTAGGGTTTGCTAGGTTTACTTTACATTTCAGTCTTTTTCCTTTCTGCAAGTAGAGTAGCCTTTGTAGAGTAAGATTTCTTTCTTTCATCACATATAGAGCTTCTTCTAGAATCCATAGAAGTTGGCTTGAGCTCCTAGTGATCTTGTGCCAGCTGACCAAGTGACAGCGTGCAGCAAGAACTAGTATTTGTGCATACAACACCGTCGCTTCCAAGTTTGTTACGAACTACTGGGTTGATAAAAGTAAAGTAGGAAGCCCAAGAGTTGCAACATTATTGCTACAATACTGGTGCTCACCACTTTTTGGCACTGTTGTCGGGGAAGCGTCAAAGTATTTTGTGATTACTGCTTTCTTCCATTTTCTATCACAACATTCTGCTAAGCAGTTTATTTCAGCAAAAGTAGAATAGTTGTTTCTTTCAGTTTCTGCATTTCCTTGCTTTCCTTTTCAATTCTGCAAATTTCATTTCAGCAGAAGTAGAATAGTTGTTTCTTTCAGTTTCTACATTTCCTTGCTTTCCTTTTCAATTCTGCAAATTTCATTTCAGAAAAGTTCATTTCAGTTAGTTGCAATTTGTATTGTTCAATCCATTTTAGTTTTGCAGGTACAATCAGTGAAAAAACAAAAAAAAAACAGCCAAAAAGATTTCTTTTCATGCCTCGTAGGAATAGAGATAATTCAGGAAAATTCTTACCCAACACCCCCACTACATCACACAACCAACCTTCTCTCTTCTTCGGTGGCAATGATCAAGAATAACCTTTAGGTGAACAACCAGCGATATTTGAAGAACCTATAGGGGAAGAAGAAGAAGAAAACATCCCTCCTGAGCCAATGGCTGCAATTAGAAATGCTATGGGAAATGGAGAAAGAATAGAGGGTACCTTTCCCATTCAAGAGACCAATGGGGACACCAAAATGAAGAATATAAGTCCTTCAGCCCTACCTCAGTTCCATGGTTTAACTATAGAAGATCCCGACACCTTCTTGTTTGAGTTTGTTGTCATCTATCGAACCTATGACTATGCAGAATATGAGAAAAAGTTGAAACTATTCCCTTCTACTCTCAAGGATGCAGCATTGCACTGGTTCATGGGGTTACCTGACAATAGCATCACAACTTGGGCTCAGATGCAGTAGGCCTTTAATAACAAATATCGAGACTATTGTAGGTTAAAAGATACCAAAGAAGAAATCTTCTAAATGACCATGGGAAGTGATGAATCCTTGGAAGATTATGAAGAGAGGTTCCAGATCAGTTACAAAAGGGTCAAGTGCACACTTGACCCTAAATCTCTAAAGTTGGTTCTGCTCAGGGGAATTCCGGAAGACCATCTAGATACCCTCCATCTACTGGCCAGGGGAGACATCTACCAATTACCTTATGAGGACATAAAGACTGTTTTTAGAAACCATCCTAGAGTAGCCAGAAAGAGAGGTAGGGGGAGTCAACCCATAGCCAGTACCTCCTCTTCCAATTCATCCATCAAAGGTGAACTTGGAAACATGCTGGAAGACTTCAAAAGTGAGATGTTGCAGACTCTTGCCATGCAAATGGATACCTTGCATATCAAAAGGAAACAAGAGGAAGCGGAGAGGGCTTTGGCCATCTTTTGTCCTAGATGCATTAGGAGGCATCCTAGGAACGAATGTCCATTGAACTCTATAGAGGTTTGTTCAGTCTATGAAGAAGATCATTCTATAGATAAGTTCCCTTACTTTCCTGGACTTACAGCTGTATACCAAGGGGCCGAAGGAGCCATTGAACCACTCTATTTCATGAACCAAAGGAGACCGCATGGACCTAGACCATACCAGCAAGGGATGCAAGGGATATTTCAGGCTTACTACAACCCCAACCAAGTCACTTCCATACCTTCTTGGGGACCCCCTGCTCATCCTTCCTGGTCCACACCTCCTCCTTGGTCCTTTCCATCTCAATATCATGCCCAACCAAGTGCTCATTCTTTTTAATCCTATGCTCAGCCACAACCTCAGTGGAATGCATCTCATCAGGGGTGGAGGCCCCAGTACAACTCTCCTCCAACTCTTTTACCTCCACCACCTGCTCAACCACAACCATTACCTCCTACTCCACCAAGGCAACCCCAAATGCCTACCCAGCCAAACCCGAACCCAAACAATAGACAGGCTCAACAAGTATATAATGGGGAACCATCATGCTAATGTATGCTGTGGAGATTCAGGATATTAACCTGCAATCTGGGAAGGTTCTCCCGGATAGCCAGCCTCCACCTAGGGAGGTTGAGGAAGATAAAGAGGAAAGTGAACCTAAATCAATTCCACCCTTTCTTGAGAGACTATTCGGGACAACACAACCTACCCCAGAAGAAACTAAACTTCTGGGAGAATTGAAATAATTATGTGTGAAGATACCACTTCTCCAAGCCATAAAATATGTGCCTATATACAATATGTTGATCAAAGAGAAGTGCTTTAGACATCCAAGAAGGCACAAGAGAGATGCCCCAACCATCAATGTCATAGGACAACTGTCCGACCTGATGTTGGGACAGGTAATCTGTCTAAAATATCTGGACCTTGGAAGCCTAGTAGTTGTTGTCCACATCAATGTCACCCTGATCTCATGTACCTTGATTGATCTGGGAGCTGCCATTAATGTGATGACAAAGGACACAATGCTCAAACTTAACCTCGAGGGTTCCTTGAGGAAGACCATGACAGTATTGCAACTAGCAGACCGCTCCACCGTGACCTCTGAAGGGATTGTGGAAGATGTGATGGTCTCCATTGATTCTTGGGAGTACCCTGTTGATTTCCTAGTTTTCCAGCCGAAGGAAAATCTCATTGGGTATCCTCTCATCCTGGGAAGACCCTGGTTGGCTACTGCTGATGCCTACATCAGCTGTCGAGCTGGGAACATGACCATCAAGAATGGGCATATGTCCAAGCAGTTAATCCTATACCCTCCTGCCCAACCCTTGCTAGAACATGATCTACCTCTCTAGTTGGAGGAGGAGGATGAGGATGAAGTCTATTCTACACCACTTTGTGCATTAGAAACCGCCATGGGGGGGAACCACAAGATGGGGATGATATCATTGAAAATGTAATTTAGAATCCACCCCTCAGTGTCTTACCATTAGAGGGCATAGTGAAAGAAACCCAAAACAACCCCTTAACTAATCTCTGTGTGGGCGATCCGACCTCTCTCCATGTTAAGAATATAGAGTTCGGCCCAGAAAGAACCTTGAAAATTAATCCATCCCTATCCACTTCCCAGGAGAAGGCGCTTTGCAGCTTATTGAGAAAACATTTAGATGCCTTCACATGGAGTTATAAGGAGATTAAGGGAGTGCACCCTTCAGTATGTACTCATCATATATACATTAAGGAAGATTGCAAACCAGTTAGGCAACCTCAAACAAGGATGAATCTAGCACTTAAAGACATTGTTAAGGAAGAGTTGCAAAAATTACTTGATGCAAGATTCATCTACCCCATCTCTGACAGTGAATGGGTCTCTCCTTTGGTGCTAGTGCCAAAGAAAAATGGTAAGTGGAGAATCTGTGTCGACTATCGGGAATTGAACAAAGCCACTAAAAAGGACCATTTTCCTTTGCCTTTCATAGATCAAGTGTTAGATGGTCTAGCAAGGAAAAAGTTTTTCTCCTTCCTAGATGGGTTTAGCGGGTACAATCAGATTCAAATCAGCTTGGAAGACCAAGATAAGACACTTTCACTTGTCCTTGGGGTACCTTTGCATACTGGGTCCTTCCTTTTGGTTTGTGTAACGCTCCAGCCACTTTCGAGAGAGTGGTATTGAGTATATTTTCTGAATTGGTTCATGATGCAGTGGAAATATATATGGATGATTTTAATCCTTATGGTTCTGACTTTCAGGAAGACTTATCTAACCTAGGAAAAGTTTTGGACAAGTTTATTGAGATGAACCTATCTCTCAGTCCAGAAAATATGAATTTTCGATGACTGAAGGGACCGTGCTAGGTCATGCAATATCTCAACAAGGATTGCAGGTGGACCCCAACAAAGTTGCCATCATCCAAAGGGTCCCACCTCCTCAAAAGGTGAGAGATGTCAGAAGTTTCTTAGGCTTAGCTGGGTATTATCGAAGATTCATTAAATATTTTAGTAAGCTAGCCTCTCCCTTGTTTGGTCTTCTAGGCAAATATGTCGAATTTGTATGGTCAAAAAACTATTAAGAAGCCTTAGATACCTTGAAGAATAAAGTTGTGATTGCCCCAATTTTGAGAGGCCCAAACTAGGCCATGCTTTTCCACATTCACAGGGATGCCTCAAACAAAGCAATAGGAGCAGCCTTAGGACAAATTGATGAAAAATTACCTTATGCCATGTAATTTATAAGCAAAAATTTGTCAAAGGCAAAGTTAAACTAAACAGTGATCGAGAAGGAACTCCTCACTGTTGTGCATTCTTTAAACAAGTTCAGAAATTATATCATAGGCTATCAAACCTTCGTGCACACTGATCATGCTGCAATTAAATATTTAGTGAACAAACCAAATGTAAATGCTCGCATTATTAGACGGTTGCTTCTACTGCAACAATTTGATTTGACCATTGTTGATAAGCCTGGTAAAGAAAATGTTGTTGCTGACTTTTTATCTAGAGTAAATTTGTCTGCAGATGAAGAAAGAATGGTGGATGATAAAATTCTAGATGAACACCTGTTTGCTATCTCAGTACTCTCTCCATGGTTTGCTAATATAGCAAACTACTTGGTTTCAGCACAGTTCCCACCACACCTATCCTCGAAGGAGAAGAGAAAGATAGTGAGGAAAAGCGCCCCTTTCACCTGGATTGGGGGTAATATCTTCAAACTTGGCCAAAATCAAATCTTGAGAAGATGTGTCAGGGAGGAGGAAGTTTTCGACATCCTCCTGACCTGTCATGTCGGGCCTTGTGGAGGTCATTTTGTAGTAAAGAGAACTACCTTCAAAATCTTGCAAGAAAGCTATTATTGGCCCACTCTTCATCAAGATGTGAGGAGATACACCAGCCAATGTGATCGGTGTCAAAGGAAGGGGAAACCTACTCCAAAGGATGAGATGCCCATGCAACCTCAAGTGACCTTTGAGCCATTTGAGAAGTGGGGCATGGACTTTGTGGGTCTTATCAACCCTCCTTAAAAATAGAAGAAATACATCATTGTGTGCACCGATTACCTGAAAAAGTGGGCAGAAACAAAAGCAATAAAAGCAGCAACAGAGGAAAAAGTAGTTGAGTTTTTTAGAGAAAACATATTCTACAAGTTTGGGTATCCAATAGAATTGGTCACAGATCAAGGCAGTCAGTTCACTTCCAATTTGATTGAAGACCTACTCACACATCATAAAATCAAGCACATGACTTCCACCCCTTACCATCCCTAGGCCAACGGGTAGGTGGAAGTCACTAACAGAGGTTTGGAAGGAATTTTGACCAAGGTAGTGAGCAGCAATAGAAAAGATTGGGTGGACAAATTAGTTGGGCCACCTGGGCCTACAACACAACATGGAAGACCACCACAGGGTTCACACCCTTTGAACTGGTCTATGGGAAGAAGGTTTTGCTGTTAATAGAATTTGAATTCAATACACTAAGGATGGCAGCTCAACTGGACCTAGACCTCAGCCATGCATAGAAGGAAAGACTACTCCAGCTCAATGGATTGGATGAACAAAGATTGTAGGCCCTTCTCCACACAGAGGTAGTTTAGCTTCATAGGAAGATATGGCATGACAAAAATATCAAGGAGAAGCAATTCCAAGAGGGATATTGGGCACTGCTCTATGATTCAAGGTATAAAGACTTCAAAGGCAAGCTCAGGACAAGATGGCCGGGACACTACACTGTGAAAAAATGCAATGACAATGGTTCTGTTTTGATTAGAACCATTGATGAGGAAGCCATGCACATGCTTGTCAATGGACATAGGTTGAAAATTTACAAGAAGCCCTTCTCCAGGTGAGAGTTCATTGAAGATCTGAATAAGATAGTGATGGTAGTGGAGCATGTCTTAGCCTCCACTTCACCCACTCACTGAAGAAACAGAAAAGAGAAATAAAAATAATAAGGACTCAAGTGAAAACCTCCATGAGGCAGTTGAGTCTCATCATTGAGTTGAAAACCTTTTCCGAGGCGGCTCAGTGATGCCAACAAAATAAAAAAAGAAAAAGTAAAAATAATAAGATCCCTAGGTGAAAACCTCCCTTGGAGGCACCTAGGGCAAGAAATTAGGGTGAAAACCTCCTTGAGGCGCCCTAGTTGTTTTCAAAAAAGAAAAAAAGAGAGAAAAAGAAGAAAAGGAAAATTGAATTTTAATGTGTATTTCAAGTTGCAGGAGGACTACAAGGAGCAAGAGAAGATGCCAAAGAGCCTATTTCACCTCCTCCACACTCTTCTCCATCATTTCTAACCTTTCTTCCACCCCACTGTGTTTTTTTCCAGAAACTGTGTGTTCTACAGGAGGCCCTATGTTTTCTACAAGATGCTCCTGTAGGAATCACAGAGAGCTAGAAATGGTTCTAAAAAGGAGATTGAGGGGCTGGGAAGCTTTATGAAGAACATGTAAACCCTCCTATAGCTATTAACCCTCCTTTCCATCCATTCCACACCTGCATCACATCATAATCATCATATTGTTTCCCTTCCTGTCACAAAAAAACACATAAAACCAATTTTTAGAAAAAAACAAAAACATAAAGGAAGCAACACCTCAAATCTCACATACAGCTTACGTAGTACCTCTCCATCTCCATCAAAGTCTCTGGCATCATCCTCACAACTCCTAGCACAAAAAATCAGTTAAAATTTTAAAGGGAGAAGCAGCTACAGGAGCTCCTATAGGAATTCCCGTAGCAGCTGATCCCATTAAAATCAAGCCACAGAAGCAAAAGAAGTGCAACCATGGGATTAAAGGAGACATCTAAAGCTTAGATCCAGCCAGAGGATACCTGCACAAGACAAACAACCACACATCAAAAAGTAGAGAGCATGCAACAAAGGAAATACAAGCATGCAGCAGTAAAAGGAGCCAAAATACCTCACAGCACATACATTCGACTCACAAGTAAGTGACTAACTGCTCCTCTATTGCATTTGTGTAATTGAAAGATATGCATAAGTGAATGAGATGGTTGGGATTGAATGAGAAAAGGTGGCCAGTTAACTTGGCCACCTTCATCCAGTTGACTGCACTCATTCGAAGATGTCACCACACGTGTGCATAGTCAACTCAGAGAAAGATCCCAAGGACAGGTAGTGAAGGGTTTGCAAACTTTGATACAATGATGAGAGGTGATTTCAGGAAGAAGCCATGATGACAAGGCAAGTGGGGACCAATGGTCCAAATATGGCCAATGTACCTTTTTTCCAGCTCACCCCATCACCAAAAATATCTAAAAGAAGGAATAAGTACTCCTCCTCGAAACACTCTCACCACCTTTTCTTTCATTCTATCCTTGTCCACTTAGCTACAACAAGCTACTTGTCACCCCATAGCCTTGAAACCATCATTCTCCATCGCTTTCATCCATCCTCCTACTATTAGTGTTCTATAGGAGCACTTACAGGTTCTATAGGAGCACCTAGAGGCAGTTCTATAGGAGGGGCAGTGAGCTATTTTTAAGGAGAAAACACGGTTTTTTGCTCGATTTATGAATTGAGGAGGTAGGTTCCATGCATACCCACCTTGATTATCAATATGTGCAAGGAATGATATCATTTTAAGGAGGAATTGAGTCCATAGAAGAAGAGGAATTACATAAAAAAATTTGTCTATTTTCTTAAAAAAAACACAGTTTTCCTCTGTTTTCCTGTTTTCTTCAAAATCCTTGTCTCCATCTCTACATTTGGTGTTCAAAAGGGGTATAAGCACAATGACGGGAGGATTCATGAGGAAGGATCCCACTAATTCAACCAGGCTCCATGAACATTGTTATGAAACCAGCTCACAAAAAGATAGAAAAGATAGTTGAAGGCCTTAGAATTTAGCCTCTTCGAGGGGGAAACCTCCTTTACATTAGACAAATGAACAATTCTTGGATGATTCAAATGACAAGACCTCCTTTATATATATAGAAGTCTAAGGGGTCATAATATAATCAGAGCCGACATAACAATGATAATGTAAGGGCACAATAATAACAATAGTGGGCTTCTATGGGGCACAATAGTAACAATATGGGGACTACATGGGTACAACAATATAATAATTGGGTTGTACTAATAACAATAAAGGGTTACACTAGTAGTATAGGGGCCTAACATGCCCCTCTCATTCAAAAAGTGTTGTCCTCAACGCTTGAGTAGTTCTTGATGCTTCTGTATAAAATTCTTGTCCTCCCATGTGGAATATTCA
>APFE030441271.1:160985-184803 GCA_000404065.3 Pinus taeda | reverse complement strand
GGATCTTCTGCAACTTTTGAATGAGTGGCCATACTTCTTTGTCCTTCTTCCATTCATCCCTTGCTTCATTTATCTAATCTAGTTGGATAATAGAAATAGCACAAAACAATGCTTCCACATCCTCATCCTTTCTTGAGAGTGAATCTGCAACAAAATTTTGCTTCGCTTTTCTATAGATGATGTCAAAGTCATAACCCAACATATTTGTGACCCATTTTTTCTGTTCTTCTAAAGATAATAGTTGTTTTAAAAAGTATTTAAGACTATCATGATCCATTTTTACCTTGAAGTGTCTTCCCATTTGGTAAGGTTGCCATTTCTTAAGTGCATGTAGTATTGCCAGCATTTCCTTCTCATAAATAGCTTTCCTGAGATGTAGCAGTAAAAATACCCAATCAACTACATCAAAACATTTTTCACTATGATGTTGATCTACCTGTTGTTTCATTCGATTTTGCACCAAAGTGGCGTTATCCTTTAAAAGTTGGAGAATTTGCTGTTGATGCTCGGTGTGACCTTTCACCGCTTGAACCTTTTTTTCCTTGATACGTCCTTCTATCTTGAGACTTTGAGGAGTGGTAATTTCTTCCAATGCTTTACAAGATATGGTCGAATTCATTTCTTGATGCTCGATGTGATCTTTCACTTCTTGAACATCGTTTTTCTTGACATGTCCTTCTATCTGGATAGTTTGAGGGGTGGTAATTCTGGCCAATGCATTACAAGATATGGTTGGATTCATTTCTTCTTTCTTGATGTGATCTTTCACTTCTTGAACCTTTGTCTTCTCGATATGTCCTTCTATCTTGAGAGTTTGAGGAGTGGTAATTCTTGCCAGTGCTTTACAAGATATGTTTGGATTCATTTCTTCTTTCTTTAGGGTTGGGTCCTAGTGTATATCCTCTTCTTTTGATGTTTCTTGATCCTTTTCTTCCTCCTCTTCATACTTTATGTAAAATAATCTCTTCTCAGCACACTTATGACCTTTAGTGCATTTGCTATCACAATTGTAACGAAGCCCTTTTTCTCCTTTTTCTTCCAATTGTTGTGGTGTAACCCTTGTAGGTTGTGGAAGGCTAGGAGAAACAACACTTCCATTTTTATTGTTGTGAGGAGTAGAATTCCTTGTTGCCATAATTTTCCTTTCCACTTTGTAACAAATCCCTTTTTCTCTTTTTCTTCTAATTCTTGTGGTGTTGCTCTAAAGAAGGTGTTGCTCTTTGTATTCTCATAATGTGCTATAATTTCCTCCGTGAAAATTGACCACGTAACAAGTTGTTTACGAGAACAAAACCCTTTATACCATAAAAATTGATCTTGTTCTAAATATGAAGATGCAATACATACCTTTTGTAATAATGGTACACCATGTAGATCAAAATATTTCTCCATCTATAGTATCCAATTTACTGGATCCTTGCCATCAAACTTCCTCATCTCACTTTTTCTTGATTTTAGGAGCTCAATCTTGAAATGATTGTAACTCTGTATTTTCAGATCTTTAAGTTCTGAAATTTCAACCTGTGGTAGCCCTATGTGTCCTCTTTCTAATTCCACCAATATGATCGACTTTAGATTCTCCAAGGAAGAGTTATGCACAATCTCCCAAGATGACCTGATTATATACCTTTTCAGAAGAGTAAACTTGTATGAAGTGCCACGTGTCACTGTTTTGACCTTAGGATCTGAAAAATATACACAGGAAACTACAGTTTGTCCTCTTTCTGTAGCTTCTTACGAAATTTCAATCTGATGCTCAAAACAAAAATTATGACTATTTTCCCCAGGTCACCTGTTTGGAATGAAATTCGGGAGTCTGCAAAAAGGCCAAATTCCTCAAATCATATCTCCACAAATATAGCATGAAAAGTTCTAAAATTTGGACCGAGGTTCATAACGATTTTGACCCAAATGGGTTTTTGTTTTAACATCTGAAATGTCGCAGAAAAAAAAAAATTATAGTGAAAATTCCACGGTGACCAGTTTGGAGCAGTGAAACCCTATAATCCAAAGCTCTGATACCAAATGTTATGAAACCAGCTCACAAAAAGATAGAAAAGATAGTTGAACACCTTATAATTCAGCTTCTTCGAGGGGTAACCTCCTTTACATTATACAAATGAATAATTCTTGAATGATTCAAATGACAAGACTCCTTTCTATATATAGGAGTCTAAGGGGTCATAATAAAATCTGCATTGACATAACAATAATAATGTAAGGGCACAATAATAACAATAGTGGGCTTCTATGGGGCACAATAGTAACAATATGGGGACTACATGGGTACAACAATACAATAAGTGGGTTTTACCAATAACAATAAGGGGTTACACTAGTAGTATAGGGGCCTAACAAACATCCCCAAGTAGTAGCCATATTCACCAGGGCAAATTGGATGTCATTTTTTGAGAAATTACGAGGATTTGATGAAGAAGTTGCTCAAAAATTTGCCCTTTCTTTAGTCCCTCACTCAAGGACCCATGCCACTGTCACTCTTAGAGGTCTTTACATGGAAATCACCCCAGAATTTATCAGTAGGGTTACTACTCTTCCTCTTGGATTACCTTGGAGCAAAGATGAAAAACCAATTGGATAGGCTGCTACGAAAATTTTCTTCCAAAATAATGAAGATCCAGTAGAAGATAAAATGACATTAGAAGGAAAAGCATACCCTACCCGTGGGATCAAGTTAGTTACCAAATCATCAAATATATTTCTTGTGAAGGGAGGTATAACATAGTCTATGGCTACCATTTTAGAATCCTTCATGAGCTGAGATATGGCATGGACACTCCAACACCCCAGAAACTTAGCATCCCCTATTTCCTCCTACAGTCCCTCATAGATTCCAGCATTAAGTTTAAGGCAAGGAGTCTAGATCAGCTGGCTCACCATGGGTTAATTAAAATTTAGTGGAAGAAGCCCTCCATACCTTCACAATCCCCATAGCATGGGAAATTTTTCGAAACATGACAGCAAAAGATGACATAAAGGCTTTCACCTATGATATCAATCCTTATGATAGTGAGGAGGAAGAGCAGTAAGGGGGAGAAGGGGAAGAAACTGAGGAACAAGAAGGGAAGAAGGAAGAAACCAAAACAGAGTAGGGAGAAACAAAAAAACAGAGAGAGAGAAAAAGACAAAAGGAGGAGAAAGAGGGGTAGAAAAAATAGAGGTGTCTCTTGAGACCCTAGAAAGAGAGGCAATAGCTGCTCTCACTACCCTCAACACCCGAATTAAACCAAAACAAAAGAGGAAAAGGTAGACTTCAATGTATTTCGGGGCTAGAAAGAGCACAAGGATCAAAACATGGAAACCCCAGCCTTCTTCTAAAGTGCCTATTGTTATTAAATATTCACCCTCTACCCAAGGAAAGGAATCCATTTCCAAGGCACCTATCAGTTATGAAAGGGGGACTCCTAGATCTCCCACATGGAAGGAAAAAGTAGAAACACAAGTCTCAAAAACAGTTCTACAGGAGGCACAAAATGTTCTACAGGAGACCCTGTCAAGACTACAGGAGACTGAAAAACTTGAAAAAAGGATAGAAGGATAGTCGCAGGGGAAGGAGGAAGCAATAGAGGCACAAGAACCTGACCCCCAGCCTAGTCTTGGGTCTTACTACAATCTGGGGGAAGAATCATTCCACAAAAATTTGCAATCCCACTATTCTTTGAGTTGGAGAAAGAAAGAATAAGGACCCATAGGTGGATGCAAATAGCCAAATCCAAGGGAGTTGAGCATATTGGTCATATGGAGAATCAACTGAGAGAAATGGGCAGAGAATTAAGTGCTGCTAGACATAGGGAAGCAATCACAAGAACTCACCTTGAAATAGAAAATGAATTTCTAAGAATACAACTGCAAGAAAACGAGACACAATTGGCATGCATGGCCGGTTGGTCCATGGAGGCACTGCAATGTAAAACACTAGCAAAATCCTATGGAATATACCTCAAGGACCAATGGCTATAGTTTCAAATAAAGACTTTAGCACAGAGAGGCACAATGCCTTTTCAAGATTACAGACAGTTTATGGACCTATGTGACCAAATCTCATCAAAAGTTAAGGCAAAAATAGCAGAATTCTATCTGCATAACATGGCCCTCATAGACGTGAATGTGTGGGACCCTAATGCTAGGCTAGGGGACCTACAAATAATGGCCATGGCCTCATGGATGAATCATGAAGAGTTAAGGGCAACAGAAATAAGAAAGTTGATGATAGAGGAGAAGAATGAGCCCTTAATGATGAGAGCTGAGCCATCAAATCCCATGGCACTCATCAGCACACATAACCTGCTTGCAAATAATCCCCAAATTGCCCCTAAATATATCAATGATCAGGCTCAAGCAATTACACATTTTGAGGATATGGAAAGATTACTTGGGGATGACTGTATTCATGCTTGTATGAGGAGGTGGAACACCTTACCACACAGTTTGTAGATTAGGTAGTATCACTCCCCAACAAGGATGAAAGAGGCATTAAGGAGAGTGCCACTGTACAAGCGCTCCATGCAGAGTTTGAAGGTCAATTGGATTGGCCTCAAATTGAGTCCCCCACTGCTACTAGGCATGTTAGAAGGCAGAAAAGAGGAAGAATAGTAACAACAATGGAAAGAGGTAGACAAAAAGGCAGGATTCCATGACAACGAAGAGGAGATCACATCAGAAGCATGGCATGTTAGGGAGGCCACCAGACCCATCAAAGATGAGGAGATGGACTAAGTTGCTCAGAGGATGAGCAACACCTTCAGTAGGGGGTGATGATGAGGCCCATAAATGGGTAATTATATGGGCTCATTTTTCCTCCTAACATAGTTAAATCAACCATTCCCTTAGCTTATTGCATGTTTTTTTATTATATTTATGCTTATGGAGTGAGTTGGCTTAGTTATGATGCTATGAGGTCTAATATGTGTTTAATGCATATTTTTGTTGAATTTTGAAGACAAAGTCAAAGATTCAATGGAAAATTGGCAGCAATAATTCGTAGTGGACAAAGGAGAGGATTTATAGGAGGGAATCCCCCTCATTTATTACTCCCCACTTCGAATTTTCCTTCATGCAGATCGGAGCACAAACAGCCAAATCAACGCATTAGGAGGCAGTCGAGCAAGTGGAGGATAACTTATGTTTATCTCAAGTTTTTGAAACCAAACCTCCCTGATTTTAAGGAAGTTTTTGGGAGCTTTAGTTGTATAAGTAGAGAGGCCTAGGGCCTCACTAGGGTCAAACTTTTGTTGAAGTTTTGCTCTGCTCAACTTCAAGCTTACTTTTGGTGAAAGTTTCATGTAATCCTATTGCTATTTTGATAATAAATATGAGATATTTCTTGAGCTACCACTGAGTTACCTCAAAGGGCTGAATCTCTTGGGTTAGGGCCCAATCCAAGCAACCAAGCTCCTCTTGTTTGTATTTATATGCTTTGTTTTAGTTTATGGATTAGTTGTTGTTAGATGAATTTCTTTCTTGGTTAAGAATAGGTTGCTTTTGGTGATTTAAAAGGTTGTTTCCATTTTTGTTTTCTATAGTAGGGTAAATAGTGATAGAAAGAAGATACAAAAGGCTAGAAACAATGCCTTGGCCTCCTTTCCTCCCTTTGGGACCGTGAACTGAGGCCAAGACCCTCTTGCTGCCACAAAAACACAGATTTTCCTTCTCCATAGGATTTCTAGTGTTGCAGTTTGTTAGAAGGTTAATGCTTTGCTTTAGATCTCTTTCACCATGCTCATTTCTATCTTTACAATAAGTCTTCTTCCATTCTTTCTCTCATTATAGCATTTTTCAACATTTCTTTCCATAGCTCATAATTTAGATTAGCTTGATGCAAAATTCTATTTTTTTGATTTACTTAATTTCCTTGCTTGCTTGATTTCATTGTTTGACTGTCAGTTCTTTTGTAGCAGATTTCTTCTCGTAGCAGGTCAGCCTATCAGCCATCACATTGTCTCCCTAATCTATGCCTCGTCAGTCGCCCAAAGTTCACCTCAAATCTGCCTTAGTTTTCTGCATTTTTCCATAGGATTTCTTCCCCTCTCCCAACCATATTTCCCTCTCCTAGTGATCCTTGGTGAACCCTAGGTGCGCTAACACATCATACCAGCTTTCATCTACCCTTTCCACCTACTCTCATACCTTTAAAACCTTCAAAACTGCTCTTGGCATCCTCTTGTAGACCTCTTGCAGATCCCCTGTGTCCTCCTGTACATTTTCTTGTAGGCTTCCTTTTGAAGGCCAATTATGGGAAAAGCCTCCAGAAGGCCACCTGAGACCTCCTATGACCTATCCACACCATCCTACATCCTCTCAAGTCTCAAAACCACCCTCCATCGCCACCTATTTGTTGCCACATTCACAAACAAATAAATGACATGCACGACAAATTCACATAAAAATAAATAAATATCCAAAAAGATGTTTTTCCTCATTTCCTTCCAGAAATAGCTTGAGTAGATGTTGTTTACTTCCTTGAGTAGGCAATGGCATTCATTTCATGGTTTTCATATTTCTTTCTGCAAAAGTAGGATTAGTTGGTTAAGTAGCGTTTACTAGGTTTACTTTACATTTCAGTCTTTTTCCTTTCTACAAGTAGAGAAGCCTTTGTAGAGTAAGATTTCCTTTCTTTCATCACATATAGAGATTCTTATGGAATCCATAGAAGTTGGCTTGAGCTCCTAGTGATCTTGCACTAGCTGACCAAACGATAGCTTGCAGTAAGAACTAGTACTTGTGCATACGACACCGTCGCTTCCAAGTTTGTTACGAACTACCAGGTTGATAAAAGTAAAGTAGGCAACCCAGGAGTTACAACATTATTGATGCAATACTGGTGCTCGCCATCCACCAATAGCAAACACTAGGACAAAAAATACAAAATACAATTACTCAGAATCCATCCTATGAAACAAAGTTGCACCCATTGAAGCCGTAAAGACCAAGACATATAACCATATAAAAAAATGACCAAAATACCAGTAGTCGTAAACCAACACCAAACAAGGGTACGAGATACCTGAGAATTTTGACTCCACAAGATGTGAATTTGAAAAAACTACAACCAATTCAAAAACTGAACCTTACTCTATAGTGTGCAAGAACATAATGAAATACATGGATTCCCCGCTCGAACCACCATGGATAAAACCAACAAAAAAAAAAACATATAGAACCTCCTAAAGTTACCTCCAAAACCAACACTGCATGGGACATATAACATATGCCATAATCTATTCCATTAACACCTCGTTGTAGATTACCATAACACCATAAGTATTGGGGTGGGTGGCATACCACACCTCCACTTTAGCTCACAGATGCTCGTTGCCATCCCACGTGCACGTATTTGACATGAGGGGCCATTGGATGTATAACTCGAATCCCATATCTATCCTTGTGCGACACCATGTGCATTGAATTCCATATGTCAAACCTCATTCTACATTTCAATGCATTAATTAATAACATTTCAGAATTAGGTAAAAATATAGAACCTCCTAAACTTACCTCCAAAACCAACACCGCATGGGACATATAACGTATGCCATAATCTATTCCATTAACACCTCGTTGTAGATTACCATAACACCATAAGCATTGGGGTGGGTGGTGTACCTCACGTCCACTTTAGCTCACAGATGCTCGTTGCCACCCCACACACATGTATTTAACATGATGGGCCATTGGATGTATAACTCGAATCCCATATCTATCCTTGTGCGACACCATGTGCATCGAATGCCATATGTCAAACCTCATTCCGCATTTCAATGCATTAATTAATAACATTTCAGAATTAGGTAAAAATCACCTCCATTGGGGATATATCTAGAGGAGGTTGCTTTGTCTACATCCACCCACTCTTGTATAATATGCATGTCATTATACATGGTAGTTAGTGGCCATGATTCATCTTGGTTGTGGTTCTTACACTTACACCCCCAATTTGCTAATAAATCTGCCACATGATTCCCTCCTCGCTGAGAATGATGTACAATAATGAAATCAAACTTGGATAACATACCATTTATAATAGGAACTGCTTCCTCTAGCCTCCAACTATGCATTGTTTTGTTAAATGGTTTCTCATTTAAAACTTTCTAAATACATTGAATTGGTACCTGCAAATCCCCATCCACCTGCAGAAATATAAAACCTTACTGGATAACGATAAATAAGCCTCATTCCATTACCATAAATTCATCCAAATTGTAGCTAGCAATCCCGTAAGACATTGAAAAGGTTCCCAATTACAATGACTTTTCATATCAAGAAATATCGTTGCATCTTTCAACTCATGGGTTCCCTTTAGAGACCCCATTAAAGATTAAATTTATGAAGGAAATCGGGGGTAGAGAATAGGAGTTAGAAATGGAAGGATGTAAGATTATTTCCAAATATAGAGAAAAATAAATCATTGAAGAATCTAAATTAAGTATTTTCAGGATGATCGCTTCATAATCCACTTTACATTTATCAATAGATCAAGGAGATGTAAGAATGGTCTCTCAAATATTCAATATAATCAAATCTTTGAGCACAAAAATAGATTGACTCCTCAAGCAAAAAAATCAATAATATCGTTATTTCCATAAGTTGCAAAGGATAAAACCTAAAGAAAGTGCCAAAGTATAAAATATAATGGAATTCTTGAATTTCTGGCAGTACCATTGATCCAACATATTATTAATATTCTCTGAGGATGATAGATTGAGGCAAAAAATGTGAGGAAGGATATCCCAAATTTCCATCGAGAAAGAACATGACAGAAAAAGGTGTTATGTCTTATCTTTATTCTGAAAGCATAAGGATGACCCATCATAACCCTTCCTATGAATACGATCCCAAGTGAGGAGCCTACCCAAAGCAAGTAACCATAAAAAGGTAGAATATTTTTACCACCGCATTCGAGCCCATATACGAGTCCACAAGACTGCCTTCTCCATACTCGAAAATTCCCCAATAAAAGACTAAGCTTCTTTCAAATAAAAGGAGCCTATTGGTTTCAGTCCTATTGAAGCCCCAAAAATCGGGTCTACGACAAGGGGGATACCCACTCGGTTCAGACCTTGAAAGTAGCTCCTTTTCTGTTTGGGATGGTGGGTCTGACTAGGGATAATGGGACTAGTTTCCCAATTTGTTTGTGATGATGATAAGAGTTGATGTTTCCTTTCTAAAGATTTCTAAATAGAATGCTTTTAATCTAAGTCTAATCTACAACATGCAATTTTATTCTAATGAATGGAAATATCTAATTCTAAACTATGTCAGGATTAACTCTTCACTTATGCGATCTAAAATAGTTTCTAATAGCAATCAGTAATAAAGATCATTCAATTGCTACAAGAAAAGAATTCATTAAAAGTGAACTGTTTCGTATAAGAAATTAGTCGAAACAATTGTGAGAAGCGTATCGCATAATAAGTTCTTCATACACTAAGCATAAACAGAATAGTCATCGCCATACAAAAGTGCCAAATGACAACTTAAACATTCAAGCTTTCATATATAAACAACTGAACATAACATATTACTTGACACATAAGCAGAAATCATTAAGAGATAAAAGTACCATTGATAATAAGTCCTACTCATGAGCTTCAGTAATATAGATTTATCTTCTCATAATTCAATATCTACTAAGAGTATAGAAATGCATTTCTGTAGCAGACATTAAACATAGATATCAATAAATTTCATTCCATTCATTCATCAAAACCTCCTCAAAGGGTGCAGAAGTGCATGTTCTGAAGAACTGTATTTGACAAATTTATGGACCTCTCTCTAAATGCATGAGGGGTTTAAATACTACTAACTAATAAAAATAGTTTATTACAAAAATATAGGAGGAAGTTTAAATGACCGTCCTCATCTAAGGAAAAAATAAATCAAAATAAAACTAAAATTATATCTGAAAATTAACTATGCATCTGTTCTCTGAGATCGCAAGCATTCAGCATCAGCTTCAGGAGTGTCGGTTGGCCGACCTCCGATTTTAGTTGTCCTGCAAAAACAAAATCAGCAAGCGCTGGCGCTATCTTTTCAGCGGAATTTGTAAGGCATTTCAGAGTCATACATTGACAGTGTAGTTTAACCAAGTATTGCCAATAAGTGTCCCAATTTAACTTAGTTAACTTCTTGATTGACTCTACCTTTTCTTCAACTTTCTATCTCTAGTTTGTTTGTAGTTGCTATGCTTTGGGGAGAAATCCTAGAGTGGTTTCTAATATCAGATTTGCTCTATGTAGATTCTAATTGACATAGTCAATGACATTGCTTGTTGTTGTTGCTGCTTCTTCCGCTGCCTGTTCTTCCTTTTTGATTTGTGCATCCCACTTATTGAACAACATTTCTTTGTGGGATTCATTGATCTTGAGCAACCCTGCTTTCTTGCCTTCCTCTGATTCCTACCAATTCAAATAATCAAAAATTTTCTTATCATTTAAATGATAATCAAGTCGCAAATCCATGACTTGACTTGTGATTTTGTCGCTCATCTCGCAATGAGAGCTCCTTTGCGACATTCTTTGGCAAAGTGTCTCTTGCTGTTGCAAGAGTTGGTCATTCAAGGCAAGGGCTTCTGAGACAAATTCTATGACTTTGGGGTCATCTTTATGCATTTCTAACATGGTCTGTAATTGATATTCCTTTTTGGCCAAATTGCTTTGATCACCCAGCTACATCTGTTGAAATTCTTGTTGTAATTTTTCCCATTTTTCTTCTGCTTCCCGGTTAGCACTGGCCTGCTGTAACTGTTGCTGCAAAAATAGGATTTTTTCCCCTTTATCCTTAAGCAATAGCTGTACTTGGGATGCTTTATCAATAGTAGCAAAAGCATAAGCTCCTACGATCTGGGATAACTTAGTCAACTTTTATGTAAGATCAATGGTAGGGTCTCGCCAAAGGACATCTAGCTACTCTACCTCAGGTGAGAACACGCTGTCTAATTTTCATTTCTTTCTCTATCTCCTAACCACTGCTTTGTGCTGCGGACTATAAAATACATCTAGAGGAGGGATTTCTTCTATCTTCAGCATGATTTTGGAGATGGAGCTATGGGAATGTGCTCCATTTCTGGAGCATTGACGACTGTTTCAATGACCATTTCTATAATTGTCTGTGTTGTATTCTTAGGTGTCTCCATGTTTTGCTCCTCGGTGTTGATCAATTCATTAAATGTTTCCCACTCTTTCTCCAACTCAATTCTTAATGGCTTTGTTGGCTGGATGAGGGGAGCAGGAACCTTCACCTGTGTTGGCGACAAAACTTGTTGTTCTAGGTTCTCTTTAGATTGGGCAGTATCCCTGACTAACCCTTCACTTTTATTGTGGTCGCTTTCTGACCGTCTAGAACCTTCTGGTAATTTTCTTCCAGACTTAGATTTAGACCTGTCTGTTCGTAAGCTTCCACTTATACTGATGCTGGGAGTGGGTTCCCTTATTGGTTCTAAGTGCAACTTGTCCAAGGGTAAGTTTGCCAATATCCGTTCTCTATAGAGTTTGACTCTTGGAATTCCACTGAGCCAAACTGGATTTGGGCCATGTGAAAAATGTCTTTAAGTGTGCTCTTCTGCTGGAAGATGTCGTCAAAGAGATCATCTTATTTAGTGAATGCCTTTATTTTAACAACCGTAGTAATTTTTTTTATTACATCAAAGGGATCAAACTGTCTCCCTGGGAATTTAAACAATCATAAACTCAACATGTTGTCTACTTCTCTGAAAGCGTGACTTAAATCAAACAATGAAAAATCCCCATAGGCCACAGGGAATTGTGGCCATATTGCCTTTTAGTTCCTTGCTCATTCCTCCAACCCCACAGGTTTGGTAGGATTTTTCACGGGGCATTAACTTGTCAGGAACATATAAGGGAAGTACATGAGGGGAAGCAATGCTTCCAAATACTCTGATATAAGTGAAAAACTCTTCTCTGAACCATCTTCCAGCAGGGAGAATATCAATTTCAGCTTCGGGAGAAAATCTTGGGGTGTCTTTATTATACAACATTTTGTGAATGGGTAGCATGACTCCATGGCAGATTCTATAAAAATATGGGGTAAACTTAGAATCCCACAGTTCCTTATGATAGACTTGAATGGGCAAGGGATTCTGTATAATCTATTTCCAACCCATGAGAGGAAATCTAGAAACAGAACAGATAGCGTCCATGACATAAGCAGCTAAAACGAAAGGAGGATAAATCCTTTGAGAGGGAGTTCTTTTAGACCGATAATTCCAAATAGCAAAGGCTAAGTTATCAGACAATATCTGGGCCCAATCCATAATAGTGGCGTTGGTGGCCGCATCTAATAGGAGTAGCCACTCGGATAAAAACTTGTTGATATCAAGCCTTCCAAATAGCCTACATATAATAGCAGCAACAAAACAATACGGGGAGGAGAGGGAACCAATATTGTAAATACCATATTTGTCCTTTTTCAATGGCTCTTCCTTTGCTGACCAGATTTTGGTGCATTCCACCAAATATTCATTCTCCTTGGTGAATTTCTCCATGAACTGCTTGTTGTAGCTAGCCTGTAGCTCTGGTAAATGATACATATGTCTTAAATCCTATGGGGTAAATGACCCAATAAACTCCTATTTCTGAGACTTGAATTGTCTGTCTGTTATATTGGCATCGTCTATTACCCACTTGACCATATCTATGTAGGGGAGTATTTTAGGCCTTTCTGCTATGCGGTGCAGGAATGAGCATGCAAGTTCAGTAAGTGATGCTTTGGATGACCCACGTGCATTTGCTGTAACTGTAACTTCCATAGCTCTCGGGTTTTCTTCCTCCAACAGACTGTACATGCCTTCCCAAGTGGATATGTTGGCTTCTCTGGTATAGGTGGTGTCTATGAATAAGGGCATCATCTTTATTTTCTCAGCAACCGGAGATTTTCCCTTCTTTCCCATTAAGTTCTTCACACTGCTCTGTATATTGTTTTGGTTGCCGCTCCTGCAAGTTCACAAGTAAGGAATGAATAATGGTAAGTGATAAGGTGATGCGAAAGCTCTTTAATTTTGAAATCATATCAAATATATCACCCTATGTGAAACAACCCTTCGCTCAGATCTAAATCTTTTCTCATAAATCACCATCAATAAAGCATTAAGTTGACATTAATTCCCATAACTTGGTATCGGATCACAAGAGATATTTCGTTGTACTTTGAGCTCTAATGATCTGCAATAAAGAAATTTTGCTATTTTCTTCTCAATATCACAGATTTCCATATCACTAATCCTTTTTGTTAACAATCACTTGCTTCATTAAGGGATTGTGAGATACGATTTGCGAGATGCCTTATCGCATATCGCAAAATTGGGACGTTTTATCTTAGGTGGTGCTATGACATATGAAATCTGCAATATGCGATGAGTCTATTTTTCCTAAGCTTATAATAGTGTGTTTTATTCGAAGAGAATTATAAGTGCTAGCTTTTTATTATTTTAGAAGGGTCCCCATTTATTTAGTGTTATTACTAATACTAAATGAAAAGGGGGGGTTGTTGTTGGCCACAACAATTGGCGATTCACTAGGAAAAACAAGTTATCTCTGATTATCTTTTGAATTTTCTAAAACTTCCAAAACAAAAAAGTTATCTGGAAAATCAAAATTTATTATAGAAATATAAAGTGTATCATGCTCTTAGCCATGAACAATAGTTTGTTTCTTCCGTGCTAATTTTGATTATTTTCTTCCCAAAGATAGTTATTGCATTTACATCAGTCACTACTTGATTTATAAAGATAAAAAAAAAATACATCTCTGTAGATTAGTTTTAAGTATGCTCATTTGTCGTAGGTAGAGCCTCTACTACCAACAGGCATTCATAGCCTCGACAGGGTTACTTGTTACCCAACGATGATCATGTATCCTACTTCGAGAATTATACAATTTTTAAACAATGTCTTGGTTTGGTGGCCAAATTTTGATAGTGCCATTCACTTGATTTATAATTTTACTGAGCAAGCTGGCTCATGAGGAGACCCCTTGTCTTTTGATTGCAATAATCTTGAGTCATTGCCCTGTTTTGGTATGCAGTTTTGGCAATGTCAGCTAGTTATAATCTCTATGATCATGATAAGTCGACTCTTGATGAGACCTCTTATTCTTTAATTCTATAGTGCATTATTGGATTACTCTTTGAACTTGTAATTCCCTAGGTGGGGAGGAAGTCATTGGTTCCTTAAGAATAGCTCTAGACGACAGTTATAGAGTTTTTTAAAGACAACTTTTCTACAGAGAACCTTCATTTTGTTATTGATGCTTTTCATGACTGATATAAAACAAAATCCCACTAAAGGTTGTTTTTATCAAAATTCGTAAGGCTGAAACTAGTAAAATTTTCAAGCTTGTAGCATTTGACTATATCTTTCAATAATAATGATTAATTTTCCAAATCAGTTCTATTTATACAATCGAAAAGAAAAAAAGTTTAAAAGAAAAACTAATCTTTTTCGTGAAATGAAAAGGTAACAATTTACAACTTGTTTTATTATCAAAATAAAGCTATAACAAATAATTTACAAAATAGAAGAGGTCATCTTCTGTGGAAAGTATTTTTTAAGGATCTGCCCATTAACAGGGAAATATTCTCTTTTCCCTGCTAAATCTTGCAACATGAAAGTCGATGGACCTATAATTTCAACAATTGGAATGGTCCAAGCCACATCCGTTGGAATTTAGAATGTTTTCCTTTTTCTTCATGAGCCTTATCCCATTTCAATACTAAATCTCCAATTTGAAAATCCTTCCTAGATACCATATTTAAATCGAAGGAAGCCTTTACTAATGCTTAATGATGAGCATGTGTAATTTTAGCCTGTTCTTGTTGCTCTTCTAGCTTAAGGATATGCAGTTGTCTTAGTTGTAAAGATGAAGATGGTGTTTCTTCAATAAATTGAACTAAGGCTAAAGAAGGAATTGCTAGATGAGTTGGAAGAACTAATTATTTCCCATAAACTAAATTAAAGGGAGAAGTGCCAATGGAAGCCTTTTGAGTTATTCGGTCTGCCCAAAGAGCATACACTCAAATATTTGTGCCAATTTTTATGATTCTGATCAATAGTTCGCTTGATAATTCTGATTAGGTTTTTATTTGTTGATTCAGCCAACCTGTTCCCTTGTGGGTTATAATTGGCAGAATACTTAAGCTTAAAACCTCTTTTAAGTGCAAATTCAGTCATAGCATTGCCAGAAAAATATGATGCATTGTCAAACATTAAAGCAGAAGTTAGCCAAACCTGATAATTATGAACTGATCTATGAAATTGATGATATGTTCGGCATTAGCTATCTTGAGAGGAACTACTTCTACCCATTTAGTAAAATAATCTATAACTATAAGGATGTATCTATGTTGTTTAGAAGAGTGAGGAACGATATCACCTATTATATCCAATCCTCACTGCTCAAATGGCTGGTCGATATTGACTGTGTTGCAATGGAAATGATGGTTTCTTTTGTCTTCTAGCAGCAGTTTGACAAACTTGACATTTCCTTACATAGCTATGCGCATCTTTAAATAGTGTAGGCCAATAGTCTCCTGCGCACAAAATTTTATGTGTTATCGCATCTCCTGCATAATGTCCACCTGTTGGTCCATCATGGAGTTCCTGCGACACTTTTTCAACTTCAACTTTCTCAAAACATCGAAGAAGAATAGAATCATAATTCATCCTAAAAAGCACATCATTTACAAGTTGATATTGCTTGGCTTTCAATCTTAGGGCTCTTTTCTTTGTATAATTCATATTTGAAGGAGCATGTCCATTTTTTAAATAAAACATGATATCAACATATCTCGATTCAATATCGTTTAGGCTTACCTCATACATTTGTACCTCTTGATTAGGAGCTAGTATTTCAGAAATAAGCGATGCTCCAGCCAACATCTTGCAAAAGCCTTAACCTTTTACAATATTTGCTGGCTTGATCTCAACATCATATTCTTGGAGGGTAGTGACCCAATTTTCTCTCTTTTCACCCACATCTTTCTGCACCAAGAGATTTCTTACTGCTAGAAATGGCACTATTATCTTTGTATGGGTCTTAAGAAGAAAGGGTCTAAAGTGTTTGATCGCTTTGAAAACATCATAAGCTTGTTTCTCAATGTTAGCATAATTTAATTCAACCCCTTGCAAATTTGAACTAAGGCAGGCAATTGGGGCTTCCGCTTTGTCTTGATTGACTTGCGTGAGTATTGCAACATATGACTTCTCAGAGGCAAATGTATACAAAATGAAAGGACCAGAAAAATTTGGAGTCGCTAGGGATGGGGCATTAATAATCGCTTGCTTAATTAGATTGAACACTTCATATTTTGTCTAGCCCCATTTAAAGAGTGAATTTTTCTTGATCATTACTTGTAATGGTGACACAATTCTTGAGAAGTCTGGGAGAAATCTTTTAACAAAATTAATTTGGCCAAGGAAGGATTGCATTGCTTTCTTATTATGTGGTAACGATATTTCAGAAATATCCTTAATTCTATCTGGATCAATATGGATTCCAGATTTTGACACTATGAATCCAAGAAGTTTTCCTTCACTTAATGCAAAAAAGGACTTTTTTGGATTAAGTGAAATCCCATACCTTTGACAACGTTGGAAGATTTGCTTTAAGTCTCTGAGGTGATTACCACGTTTTTTAGAATATACTATTATGTCATCCAAGTAAATCACCATTGATTTGTTTACTAATCCCTTAAATGCAATATCCATGGCCCTTTGAAATGTGGCGCCAGCATTAATCAGCCCAAAAGGCATCTTTTGATATGCATAAGTACCCCATTTGGTTCTGAATGTGGTTTTTAGCTGATCGTCCGGATGGACCAAAACTTGGTTGTAGCTGGAGAAACCATCTAAAAAGGACATCAATTTTGATCCTGCAACTACTTGAAATATGTGTTCCATAGGAGGCAGGGGAAAATTATCCTTTTGGCAAGCTTTGTTAATATTTTGAAAGTCAATACAAATTGGAATGTCTCCATTTTTCTTTCTGACTGGAACCAAGTTGGAAACCCATCTAGAATGTCGAACGGGAAAAATAATTTTGGCTTTCAACAATTTACTAAGCTTAGACTTAATCTGACTTTCTAAATTAGGATGGATCTTCCTCAGCTTTTGCTAGATATGTTTTTCATTAGCTATCATCGGGATAGTATGTTGAATGATTGAAGTGTCATAAGTCTTAAGGTCATCGTAATTCCAGGCAAAGACACTTGTATACTGTTTCAGGAGTCGAACAAAGGCTAATTTTTTCCTGGGACTAGGCCAAGACCTAAGTTGATATTCTATGGCTTAGTATCTATTCCTAGATTTACTAATTCATAGTTCAAAGTTGAACTCTGGTGTTTTGAATTGGTAGACCTTTTGAATCTGTCTTTCAAATTGTATAGGTCTTCTAACTTGACTACATATTTTGGTATGGCATTATTAGTGCTCTCTTGTTGTAACTGTTTGTCATGTTGGTCCTCATCAATTATCTGATTAGTGTAAGATCCTTCTGATGTCAGGAAACTTACAATATCAGGATCATCGTTAAAAATTCTCCAATTGGTAACATTATTAGGGATGGAGGGCCTAAAGATCAATTCAATTGAGAATCTGTCTGGTCTATAGTCTTTTGAGGGAATGAGCTTGAAAGCTACATTAGCCAGGAGGTCAGCACTAGCATTTTGGAGGCTGGGAATGGAGGAAATATTGAATGCTATAAAAAATTTAGTCAGATCTTGTACTAAAGATTGATAATGCTTTAAATGACCTGATAGTCAATGTATAGTATTTCATACCTATTTAATAACAATCTCGGAGTCTCCAAAGACTTGTAGATATTTGATGTCTAATTCGATTGCCTTGTATAGACCTTTTACTAGAGCTTCGTATTCTGCAGTGTTGTTTGTGAAGTCGAACTCGAGTCTACAGGTTAGCATGGTTTTATTCCCTTCTGGACTAACTAACACACATCCTACTCTTGCTCCATCATTAGACTTAGAACCGTCAAAAAATAATTTCCAAAACAAAGAGTTATTTACAGGACTATCTAAAAAATTAATGCATTTAGAACTGTCTCTTTGAGAAAAGTTTTCTACTTGAGACAAAATAGAATGTTTTAAATAAGGTGAAGTATGAGCATTTAAATTTCCTAAGAAAGATTCAACAGAATAGTTGCCAATTATATCGTTGTTGTATGCTATAGGTTCATTTTCTCCCTCTAGTTCTGTCACTATGTATTTTTGGTGTCTTTCTCACTCAACCTTTATCTGATTTGGTTTACCATTGTAAGGGAACCACATGTGTGACCAGTCAGTCACAAAGTATCCATGAAGATTTTCAAACCAATCCCTACTAAGAATTAAACCATAAAATTCAAGAATGCTACAACTAAAATATTAATGACTTGACATACCTTTGGATTCGATGAGAGCCTTATGGTCACTTGATTTAGTTCACCAATTACTTCAACCTACGATCAGTCCAGCTTAACTATGCGTACTGCAGATTTTTGAGGTTGGACATTTAACTTTGCACAAATTGTTTTAGGCAAAATATTAGATGAAGCTCCTGAATCTACCAAACAATTATGCAAATTTTTATTGAAAATTTCATAAGTAAGGAGGAATGGAGGAGTATGGGATTTTGAACTACCTCCAATTAAAGCAATATCATTTGGGTCAACTTTATTTGCTATATTAGTTGGAGGTCTTCCCATCTCATGAGAAGCTTGCGAAATTACAGCGGCAGGAATAGGTGCAACGGGTATTGCGTGTAACTCTTTCAAAAGTAATTTTTGTTGATGTTTTAATTTGCTCAGTTCATGAAAAGTAATGTTGGCCCTAGTCTTCTTCATGTCTTCAATGATATTATACTCCATCTCATCAGAAAGAATCAGTGTTTTAGCTGGAGTTGATGAATCAGATTGGAATGGGATTGTTTGAGTCGCTTTTGGTGATGATTTCTTACCTGTTGTTAGCGCTTGAAATTTCACCTCAGGCTGAAAAAGGCAAACCTCAAGGCAACATCAAACCTTTTAGCCTCGTAGCTAGCCCTACGGGGCAGGGGAAGGCTCTCTCCAGTCTCTCTCGAAAAATATTCAATGGATGAGATGACCAATAAGGTAACACTGATATTAGGCTAGTAAACTGATTAGAAAGATTGATTTGGGGTTTTTAATTAAATAATGGGGTTTTCTGGGCTGCATGGGCAAAATCATAGCTTGAAACAGGGAAATATAATGAACAACACAGGTTATCAACTGAGGCAAGGTAGGCAAGAAATTTAGCATCAAATTGAGATTAAATGGGATGGAAAGACTAGTGAGGAGCTGACAAGGGCAAACAATAACTTTGAATCCTTGTCAAACAGAAGAAAACATTGAACATGAACAAACTTATAGGCAGAGCATGGCAGGCATGAATTCTTACCTAAACACTTCATTTGTTCAGTTAGAAATGATCATGTAGTGAAATGAAACATAACAAATTACATATGAAACAAGAGAAAAACATATGCTAAATTATCATACCACAGGGATCTCAGAAGTCAAAGCTGTGAAATTTTCATTAAAAATCCCTCTGTCAAAGACTGTACAACGGAGCTCAGTTCTCCTCCAGCACTCTCAGCACTCAGAAAAACTCCCCCACTACCTGCTGCAATATGTGATCCATCTTGGGCAGCGGATAATTGTCCTTTAATGAAACTTTGTTCAGATTTCTGAAGTCAATGCACAAGCAAATCTCACCGGTTTTCTTCCTCACGGGCACCAAGTTGGAAATCCAATCGGAAAACTGAATTGGCACTATAATTCCAGACTTATACAATCTATTGACTTCTTTCTCAATCAATGGCAACAATTTAGGATTAATTCTTCTCAACTTTTGCCGGAAAGGTTTTTGATTTGGTTTTATGGGAATAGTATGCTGAATGATACTTGTGTCGTAAGTTTTCAAATCTGAATAGTCCCATGCAAAAACATTAGCATACAAAGACAATAATCTGATGTATTCTTTTTTTACCTTTGGCGGCAATGCCTTCGAAAGTTTTACCATTTTTGGATTTTTAGCTGTCCCAAGATTTACATCTTCAACTCCTTCAGCTGTTGGCCTCAAAGTTGGTTTGCGGGCCACATCATCCTGATCAAACAATTCTTCCAAAGGAATCAATCCTTTTGGAATGTAATTTTCTTTGAGTTGCAATACATCCATCTGATTCACTCCCTCAGCTTTCGTGTCTATTGAGATCTCTTCAAACTTACCCTCAACTTGCAGAAAATCTTTGATTTCTTCGTCGTCTTGGAACACTTGCCAACACCTTTGGTTATCCGGAACTGTAGGACGATGCTTCACATATATTTCAAACTTATTGCTGGAAGTCATGGGTATTTTCAGATTACTCGCCGCCTTAGCCAATGCATTCGCAACGCCATTTTGAATCCAGGGCACACATGTCAAAGTATGTTCAGAAAATCTTTTTAAGATATCTAAAACAATATTCCAATATGCTCTCATACGAGGATGTTTGGCCTGAAATTCACCTTTCACCTGCTTGATAACTAACTCGGAGTCACCATAAACCGCTATCTTCTTTGCCTTCAACTTCCGTAGGATTTTCAGACCAGCAATTAGAGCTTCATATTCTGCCTCATTGTTTGAACAATCAAATGCCAATTTATAAGAGCATACCCGTACCTTACTTGGAACTTGATTTTGAGCTAAGAATGGGCTTCGAATCCACACACCTATACCGGCACCATCACTGCCCACTGCACCATCAAAATCCATGGTCCAAAGACCATCCTCGTCGTCTTCTAAGTGCTGAAAATCTGACTTTGATTCATGTTCTGTTTGCTGCCCCTGTATTTCAGCAATTGGCCTCATGACAGCGGACCTTTCTTTGCTTTCCTTTCTCAAAACCTGCCTGAAATTTTCTGAAATGTCTGGTATATCTTCTACTTGAACTAACTGACTATCTACTTCATTGAAATCCTCCGCAAACAAAACAAAAGATTCTAAATCTGTCTGTACATAATTTACAGGATGATTGACGGGCTTTTCCTTACTAGTGATCATGTACTTCATATTTTGCTCCCGATATAACTTCCTCATTTGACCGAAAACTAGAATTGTACCATATGAAAAATCTAGCTGAAGTGTACCTTTGAGTTTGGCTCCCCATGATCTCGACAGCAACATGCCAAACCGTGGAGGAATATCTGCCACCACCACATCCATCAAAACGTTCTTTGCTGGAATTTGATCTAGACTCACCACTAAGTCTTTGATCAAGCCAATACATCTTACCCGGCTGGAATTAAATGAGTACAAATCGTGATACTTCCTTGTGATGTCAAGTCCCAGCTTCTCCATGATTGTTTTTGGCATCAAATTATGTGAAGCCCCTGAGTCAAATATGGCATTGTGTAATACAAACTCATGCAAACGTAAGCTGATATAATATGGAGGAACATCACTCTCGGGAGACTCACCATTCAAAGCGGGCCCAAAGATTAATTTCGGCTGATCATCTTGTACATTCACCATGTCTAGTGTTGGATCAAATTCAGCAACTTGGAAATTTGATTTCGGTAGGTAGTGTTCTTCATGACCTCCGTCAAAGGAATTGATATCTTCACCTTTGCAATTTCATTCTCTAAACTGAAAACTGGAAGCTTCTCACCTTCTTTTGGCGGATTATCTCTCTTTTCTGATTTGTACTTTGGTGGAATTGATGGCTGATCTACCTTAGCTGCTGATGATGATGGATTTGTTGAAGGACCAGCTATGTCTTTTCCTTTTGAGGAAACCGAGTCATTCTTTGCTGCCATATCTTTCTTTTTCTGCACGAGATTTATGGGGATAGCTTGGTTTCTCAATTGCCTTTACTGTCCTTGCTGCGCTGATAGTGCATTCAAATACCCTCTTTGATACTCTTCAGATTCTTCCTCAAGTATCTTATCATTTGACAAAATATAATGCTCATCTTGGGGAAAGACGGAATTACTCACCAACTCATCTTCTTCGGTGATATATGTGGGCAGATCATCAGGTGTGAAGAAATGATTTTCCTCTCCAACATTATCACCTTCATCTTCAGATTCTTGGCCAATAAAATTCTGCTGAAAAAAAGGTTTCACTTGCTGCTGAACTACTGGGTCTTGTGCCTTTGTTTCACGCTGCTTAATCCTATATTGTTGCTGTTGTTGACCTCTGAAATTGGGATTACGAATCAACGGCTCCTACTTGTCAATAGTAACCTTTTCAAATGTCCTTCTGAGCTGCTCAAGTTCACGGAGAACAACCTGATTTGATGTGGATGCTTCCTCTTTGATTGTAACTTGCTTTTCTGCCTTCAACCTTGCTCTTTTGTCATTCAAATTTTCCTCAACGCTGACAGCAATTTTCTGCATCTCCTCCAAGGTAGGTGGGTCTCTATCTCTCAATGAATAGGCCATCTCCGGATCAAAACCATCAGGGAACTTAAGAAGTGCTAACTTTCTAGATGGCCTCAAATCATCGGGAATAGCATTATACACTGTATTGAACCTGATTATGTAATCTTGAACAGACTCACCCGGATTACGCTTGAGATTGTTGTATTTGGCATTGATTCGTAGCGGGTCCTTTCTTATTTCCGAATGGTCCAAAAACTGCCTTTGCAATACATCTAAGGAAGTAATGCTTCCGGCTGCCAATCCTCTGAACCATTTTCTAACTTCTCTGGCAAATGTTTGTACAAAAAACCTCATGGTAACATCCTCCTCATCCAACTCATATAGATCAAAAAATGTGGTCATCTTGTCATATGTTGCTGAGCGGTAATGCTTTGTGGAGTGCCATCAAACATGGGGATTTTACTTTGATAATCAGCTGGCATATCATGCAGATTTGTAGGCAAAACCAATGGGGCAAAACGGGCCGCCATTTCTCTTGGAGGGGGAGTAGGATGGGTATGAGGAGGAGGAGGTGTGATAGCAGGGATTATAATAACAGGAGGTGGAGTTTGAAGAGTTGTGGGAGTCGAAGGAGTAGGAGAAGTGGGAGGAGAACTGACTGTGGATTCGGGATAAGTGATTATAGGCGAGACTGAAACAAATGGAGGAAAAGACGCTTCGTGACCCGTGATCGTAGATCCAATGCGATCAGAGATATTCTCAACAAAATCAGCGAGGGTAGTAGCTTGAATACGTGTCTGGAGATGTCTTAAGATAAAATTTTCAACCAATTTGTTATGTCTCTCAAATTCAATAGCAGCAGCAAAATCAGGGCCGGGAACTAGAGAATCAAGTGCACTTTCAGATTTGGTTTTGAGCAAGGACAACTCAAAACTTTCGTCAAAGTCTAGATCTTTGAAATACTTGATAATCGCTGGAGATGAATGAGATTTGAAAATAGATCTAGGATCAGTAGCCAACTTGCTTTTGCAAAAATACTAGGAAAGAAAAAGCATTCAGCCTATGAAAACTCTCAACCTATCATCCACAGCTCAGAGTTAACAAGTATACGGGGATAAAGATGCCAATGAAGCGCTACTTTCACAAGCTCACTGAGATCGACTGAAGCAGCGTTTATCTACTAACGCTGATGTAAAACAAGAGCGTGTTCGAAGGCTACCTGGCGTATCTTCAGACTCCGTCTAAGACTTATGAAATAACACTTCAATGAGCAAACAATAAGTTTGTTCTCCCCAGTATGGTCACCAGTATGTTAACGCTTGAAATTTCACCTCAGGCTGAAAAAGGCAAACCTCAAGGCAACATCAAACCTTTTAGCCTCGTAGCTAGCCCTATGGGGCAGGAGAAGGCTCTCT